>CCAG010012308.1:0-75557 GCA_001077435.1 Glossina morsitans morsitans
TCTTGGTTATATTTTTATACCTATCCTCGTAAAGTTTGTTGATTACGGTTTGTCGGTTGTTGTTCTGCAGTAAGTTGTTTATTTTGTCCTGTATTGTCAGAAGATCTCCATGATCGGGACTACCCGCGATCCATTTCCAGGCGGATCCTATGAAGTCTAATGATCTTTTCCTTATTATTTTCCCAGGCTTCAGGCGTCGTAATAAATTTTCGATTTGACCCGTTTCATGCTTGAGATAAGGGAATAGGGAATGATTACTGTTGTTGTTGACTATCTTTCCCAATTCGGCGATTTTTTCTTCATATGTGTCTAGCTCAATTACGTGAATTAATTTGAAGTTCCCAGTTTGTATCCGTGTTTGTCCCGTATGGATGGGTACCACTTGTGATTTGGAGAAGTCCAGAATTTGTATGTCACCATTAATTATTCCAATGGAGAACTTAAAATTGAAAGTTTAGTTCCTTATGTTATTTTTGTGAACGGTTTTTCCTGAGTTAGTTATGATAGTTGTCCCTTTATCTTCTTTAACTATTTCTTTGTAATACCGGAAGGTCAATTTCGAGCCTAGTCGTTTGTTATGTTTTACGTAAATTTCTTCCCCTGGTGAGTAGTGTTTCATTTTAGTTTTTGTTTTGTTGTGGTATCTCAAGTCCTGTCTCTGTTTTTCTTTCAGTCTTTCTATATTTTGTAATCTTAATTTTTCGATTTCTTCGGGGTCGATATTGGGGGTGCGTCCATGCAGAAGTTCTATTGGTTTTCTTTTTGTGACTGAATGGATAGTGAAATTGTATTCATTTACAGCTCGTTCCAGCAATTCTTTAAATGTTCTTTTTTTTCCATCCGATTTGAGGCATCTCATTATTTCGCATAAAGTAGAATGAAATCTTTCGATTTGTCCATTCACCTCGCTCCTGTATGGCGGTGTGCGATATACCTTGATTTTGAGATCGTCCTCGAGCATAGTCATAATGGAAGCAGATTGGAGAGCCTTTCCGTTATCGATTACGATCATTTTGAGAATGCCAAAATAGAATAGGATGTTTTGTAAAGGTCTCTTGATATGTTCAACAGCTCGGGATTTTATCAATTTTGTTATTGCGAATTTGGTAAATTTGTCTATGGCTGTCAGTACTAGGTGTCTTTCGGTAGAAAAGATATCGATGTGCAGGGTGTGGCCCGTTTGAGTGGGAATAGGTGTAGGTTGAATCTCTATGTTGTTGGGATGGCGATCGTATTTATTTTACTTACATGTTTTGCAGTTGTTAACTATTTCCTTAATTTTAGCTGACATGTTTGGGAAGAAATATTGCTGCAGGATCTGTAGGCGATTTTCTTTAGTATTTCTATGGGCTCTACGATGTTTCTGACAGATTATTTCTGTCTGCTGTTCTTCGATTTCTATATCCTTTACTATGATCTGTGAGAATCGTGTGTGATAATCTTTAAAATGCTGTGGGTAGAAACTTTGTATTATCCCCATAATTGGTTCTGTGGTGAACAGACCGTTGATAACGTTGGGATTGAGATATTTTTTTAATATCTTTATCAAAGCTTCATGAGAGAGTTCTTTCTGAGTTATAGTGTGTCTTGAAAAATTTTTAAAAACAATTTCTAAGTTGTAGTCGTCCTGCTTGCCGTGCTTAATAATTAGCTGATTTCGGAAAACGTTTACGGGTGCTTCCACTGATGGGATTAAGTGCTGCCCAGAGCCTTCGTCGCTGTGGACGGTACCAGTTAAGGAGTTTATTTCCTTGCTCGTTGGTGGTCTGGATAGGCAGTCGGCTACAATGTTTGCCCTGCCGGGTTTGTATTCCAGCTGGTAGTTATACTCTTCGAGGATTGCTTTCCATCTTTTGAGTTTCTGGTTTGTGTTTCTCTTACTCAGAGCATAAGTGAGTGGTTAATGATCTGTGTAAATGTTGACCTTTCTTGATCCGTATAGGTAATTACGCAACGCTTTCAACGACCATATTATGGCTAGCATTTCTTTCTCGTTTGTGGCGTAGGCTTCTTCGGTCTTACTCAGAGTACGAGATAAGAATGTTATTGGTCTCTTATCCTGTAATAAAACCGCTCCTATGGCGAAGTTGGATGCGTGTGTCATAAGCTCGAAGGGTTTATCGAAGTTGGGATGAGTCAATATGACTTCATTCGAGCTTAGAGAATTCTTTAGGTGAGTGAAGGATTCCATCTCCTCTTTCCCTAACCTCATTAATTTTTTTTTAGAGGCTTGTTTGGACACGCGTCCATCCTCCCCTCTTAAAAGGCTTCTCTGGGGCTTGGCAAGCTTAGCGAAGTCCTTAATGAACTTTCTATAGTAGCCTGCCATTCCAAGAAATGATCGTAGATCTTTGAGTGTTTTAGGTGACGGGAAGTCCACGATTGCTTGGATTTTGTTGAGGTTGGGTTTAATTCCTTTTGTTCCTACTATGAATCCTAAAAATTCGACTTCATCTCTTTAAGAATTCGCATTTATCGAGCTGAACCTTCAGATTGGCTTTCTCTAAGGTATTAAAGACTTGCTGTAAATTGTTGAAGTGGTTATTTTCGTCTTTTCCAAATATAATCACGTCATGGATATAGACGTAGCATCGCTTCCCGATGCGTTCTCTCAAAACGTCGTCGAGAGTTCTTTGGAATATTGATGGGGCATTTTTTAAACCAAATGCCAATCGGACGAACTCATATTTGCCGTTGTTGACTGAAAATGCGGTTTTTTTAATGTCGGATTCCTTAAGCGGTATCTGATGAAAACCACTTTTAAGGTCGATTATGGAAAAAAATTTATTTCTACCAAGATTAGCTAGTACCTCATTTATTCCAGGAATTGGATATTTATCTGGTGTAGTGATTTCATTTAGTTTGCGATAATCCACTACCATTCTATACTTTTTGTGCCCAGAAGAGTCCATTTTTTTTGGTACAATCCACACAGGTGAGTTGTATGGAGACTTTGAAGGCCTAATTATGTTGTCCTGCAATAGTTCTTTTATTTGGTTGTCTATTTCTTCTTTCAAAGCCATCGGATATGGATAGCTTCTAGAGTTCGGCTAAAACGTTTGTTGCGAACGTCAATTTTTTGTTGGGGTCTGCAAATAAGTGTGGACAATTTTCGAGTAGTACTCGTAGTCTATTGTTCTGTTTTTCGGACAAATGTGAGGTGCGTAATTTGATACTATTGATGTAGCTTGACATGCATTGTTTTAGGAGAATTTTGGCATTTGAGTCTATTGTCATGAAATCAAGATTGGTATGGATGACTGCATTGAGTTCCTTCAATGTATCGTTACCGATAATGCCATCGAAGGATTTGAGGGCTGGTAAAATGAAAAATTTGATTTTACCTTTGTTTGGAAATAGTTGCACGTGGGCATGATGCGCTACTTTTATATTGCCGCAGACAGAACTGGCTAAGAAGGTTTTTTCATTTTTAATGGGTTTCCTTATGTGTTTGGGTTGAACGTAATTTTTGTTCGACCCTGTGTCTAGCAAAAATTTTAAAATATCTCCACCGCCATTTCTATGTTCGAAAAAAGGCAGTGAAGATTGCCTTAATCTAAAAAATGGATGTCTTCGAGTTGTTCTATTTGCTCGTACTCCGGGATTTCCATAGGTTCCATATTTTCGTTGTATGCTTCCTCTGGATTTGTGTCCTATTGTGCTTTCTTCATCCATGTCCTCTTCGCATGTTATATTGTAAGCCCTTTGATTTTTGGGAGGCATTCCCTGAAATTGCTGTGACGCTGCACGTTTCTGTGCGTATGTTTGATATTGGTTCGGATGGTTGGCGTAGTTTATTTGTTTGGTCTGTATGCTCCTGTCTACATCCATTGGTTCGTCGCGTCGTTGTGGTTTTGGGGGCAATGCTGGCTGGTATTGATGATTTCGACGAAATGTTGGATGGTGCCTCCTTGGGTGATTCATCCCTTGTTGATATTGTATGTCAAATGTTGGGGGCACTCTTGGGTACGCCCTTTGGAAAGTTGGAGGTGGTTTCCGCTGGTTGTAGAATGGTGTCCTTACTTCTGGGATGGCTTGATAATTCCTTATTTGCGGTAAGGGTGGAGCTATGTTTCTTCGAATTGTGGCTTGGCTAGTATTGGCGTATTGCGTTCTATAGTTCACGTTCTGCAGCTTTAAGCATAAATGCAACGCTTGTGGCAAATCTGTTGGTTCCCTCATGTTGAGTAAGCGGGGTAGATCGCCTGTAAGTCCTCTAATAAATGTGTCCAACGCTTTGTCGCGGTATGCCTGCGTCATGTTATTTAATGACTCAGTACCCATGTTCATACAAGAGAGTTTATTTAAAATTAAAGAAAGATGTTGATAAACATCTTGATAGAATTCCTGAATTCTTTTATTCCCTTGGATCAGTGTTGTCATTTGATACTCAAGTGTTCCTAAATCCCTCTTGTCCGCATAGTGCATGGTGAGGCATTTTGATATTTTGTTCCAGTTTAATGGTGTATTATAGGATTCAAGGGCTATATCCGCTTGTCCTACTATTTTGTTCCTTACTACGTTCAGTATGCCATAGTATTTAGGGCTGCCTTTCAGATGGTTATAAATTCCTAATATCCTGTCAACACTTTTTTTCCATGAGCTGAATTCTTCCGGTTTTCCCGAAAATTCCCTTAGGCTTTTTACTACGTCTGGTATTGAGTTAAGTTCGTTTAAGTTAACTTCCGTTGATGTGTCGATTGTTTGATCAGCGTTGTCGTCTTCTAAGTCTGGGTTAATTATTTCGTGAAGTACCCGCCTTCCTTCGTTCCTCATCGTTTCTAATACTAAATCTTTTATTGGTTCTTGCATATCGGACAAACTTATAACGGACGGTCTTGCTCCTGTAGTTTGAGTTGAACTTAGGATAGATGGTCTGATTAAATTTTCGGTACTCATTTTGATATTTCGGTAGCTTGGTTTTATAAGCAGAAACAAAATATTTATTTAATATTGATTTTAGTATTCCAATAACCCGTAGCTTGTCGTGAAAGAGTAAAATAATAAAAAAAATCTCAGACTTTGATATTCCAATGCTTGTCGAAAAATTCTTAAATTAATTTTGTGATATTCGGATTTTGGTATTGCGATAACTTACACGACAGAAAAAATTTCTTAAATTTAATTGTCTTAGGCCTACTTGCTAAATTTTAATGAAATTTGCAAATCCTTTGTAATTTTTTGTTTCAGATTTTGTAATAAATTTTTCCTTAATTGATTTCTATTATTTTTTTTCTAATTTTTCATTTATTTTCTCTTAAATTTGTTGTTTCTGCCTTCTTTGGCTTTATTTATTTTTTCATTATTCGTTTGATAAAAAAAAATTGAAATTAATTTTTATTTTTTTAAACTTTTGTATTTTCTTTTTAATTCTTTATTTATCTTCAATTTTTGCTCATTTATATTTCTTTTAAAAACTTCCTTTTTTATTTTCAACTTGATTTTTCAATTTTCACTTATTCCTGTTTTTTCTTTTCTTCTTATTTACTTTCAACTTTTGTTTTTATTTAAAGGTCTTGTAATTTTTGATACACTTTTATTATTATTTATTTTTTTTTTTCTTTAATGTTTTTTTTTTTGTTAGTAAAATATAAAGTTTAGTTACATTAGTACCATGGTTTTTACCATAGTTGGTGAGTCCATTGCCATCAGTCTGGTTCGTTCCTTTTATTTCCAGTTGCTGCACTGCTTCTTTTGCTCCTTCGGCTTGGCTGCTCCTCGGACTGGTGCTCCCTTTTGTTGATTCCTACTTGGGGCCCTTGCCGCTTCCTGTGCTGCTTGAAGTCGACCGGAACTTTCGGTGGATTTCTTTGTTGTTGTTAACAAAGTTTAGTAGAGCTTTTTTTTTTCTATCACTTTTTATTTTTTCTCTTTTGAGAACTTTTATTTAATTATTTGTTTCACGTTAGTGGAGTTCTTTTATTCATTAGAACTTTGTTTAATATTAAAATTTTGGTTTGTGGCTTTATTAATTGTTTGTTTAAAGTTCTTTTATTTACTAGAACCTTTATTTAAATTTTTGTTTTAAAATATTTTTTAGTGTTAATAGGGTTCTTTTTATTCATTAGAACTTTGTTTAATATTAAAGTTTTGGTTTGTGGCTTTATTATTTGTTTGTTTAAAGTTCTTTTATTTACTAGAACCTTTACTCAAATTTTTGTTTTAAAATATTTTTTAGTGTTAATAGGGTTCTTTTTATTCATTAGAACTTTCCCCTTTTAAATTAAATTTTGTAATTCCACTTAATATGGTTACGATTTTTGATTATTATTATATTACTATTTTATTTTATTTGTTGTAAAGCCTCTTTTACCACCGCAGTCCGTAGTGTCGCGGTCCTTCCTTCTCTGGTAAACTGCTCGGGCGCCAGTTAAATATGTTTCACCTTGAGTTCAGTTTTTTATTAATTTAAACGCAAGATTTATTTTAAGTATTTTTATTTAACAAATTTTAATTTAGGAACTTTAAACGGTTGAACTTGTTGATGTTATGCAAAGAACTAACTTAGTTTTGGCAAATTACTTTACAAGAAACCTTTGATTGTCCATTAATTGACAGTCAGCATTTTTACCGGAATAACGTTTATTGTAGGGTGCAATATGAGCTTTGTGAGAATGTTTATTATAAAGGCAAGATGAGATTGGTGAGATATGTTTACGATGCATTTGTATGATATTCATCATTTATCAAATGCTACAATGTGAGATTGGTGAGAAATGCTTACGATGCTTATTTTGTTGGAGTGGTTCATGGATTTGTATTTTTTTGTTAAGGTGGTCCTTAACTTATATAAATGATATTTATATATAAAGTAAATTAGTTTGTCATTATGCGTTTAGTTAAACAATCGAAACAAATTGTTGTTAGGAATGCTGACGATGTTTGTTGTTTACAGAAGGAAAAGACTAAAATAGTACATAGTAATCTATTACCGAATTCAATACGAGCACTAATTGTGGGACCGTCAAATTGTGGCAAGACAAATGTTATGATTAGTCTAATAGAAAGCCCTAATGGTCTCAGTTTTAAAAACATCTATATGTATTCGAAATCAACCAAATATCGTTATCTGCAGACACTAATCGATCCGATAAAGGGTATAAACTTATTTACATTCTCAGAAAATTAAAAAGTTGTAAGTGTATCTAAGGCAAAACCACATTCAATAATGATATTCGACGATGTAATATGCGACAAACAAAATACTATAAGAAATTACTTTTGTATGGGTAGACATAAGCACATTGATTGCTTTTATTTATGTCAAACATATACGAGAATTACCAAACATTTAATACGTGATAATGCAAATATGATAATAATATTTAAACAAGATGAAATGAATGTGAGGCATATATACAATGATCATGTTATCGGTGATATGTCATTTAAGAAGTTTTTAACGATTTGTAGTAGGTGTTGGAAAGATAAATATGGGTTTGTCGTTGTGAGCAAGGATGATCCAATTGATAAGGGCGATATCGGAAAGTTTCGATAATTTCATACAGTTCAGTAAGTCAGATTAGATATAAAACTGATCACTATCACATATAGAACAGATCATTATCAGATATAAAGCTGATCATTATCGGATATAGAGCAGATCATTATCTGATATAGAGTAGATTGCAAAACAAAAAAATGAGTAACAGGCTGTTAAAAGATATTATGAAGACACGAGAAGTTTTGAAAACGAAGCTAAGAAATATTAAATTGAATCAAATAGAGAAGGTTAACTTATTGGAAGACACATTTCAATCTATAACGAAACCTTTCAAACGGATAATTAAAAAGCTTGATAATAAAAATTCTACATCGCTGACGTCATCATTTACGAACGATTCGATAGAAAATCATAACAATAGAGGTGATGAAGGTGACGATGATGATGACGATGAACATAATAACGAGATTAATGACGTAAATAATATTGATTATAATGATGTTGAGGTTGCAGCAGATAATGATGTTGCCATGAATAATAATAATGTCGAGATGCCTATATATAATTCATTACCAAATTATGGATATCAACCAAACGCAGGAAAAAGGAGAAAAAGTAAAACACCTTTATTGAAGCATGGAAAGAGTAGAAGTAGTGCAAAAACCAAAAGAATTTATTAAAGTATGGAAAGAGTGGCAAAGTTGGTAAGAGGATTATTCGTAATACCCTTCCAATCGCAGCTCCGTCAACAAATGTAGTTCCTAATATAGAAAATCCTCAATATGTTGATTACGTAGGTAATCAAGAAGAAGGAGAAGCTGATTTTCATAATGCAGAAGAAGGCATGAATATTGATGAAACGTCTTTGGAATCATCATCATCATCATCAGGGGGTACACCACTATTAAACAACAACATCAACAATAGCAACCATAATAAGAAAAGGTTTAGAATTAAAAAGAGTTTAAAGCGGAACATCGATAAGAAAGGCTTTAAAGTAGAGAAGAGTTTAAAGGGTTTGAAACATTTAAAAAGAGAGAAGAAAGCAAATGTACTTCAAAGCAGGAAAGCTACAGCAACAACAACAACAACAACACCACTACCAACACCAATTAGAATTGAACAAACAAAGAATTTGAAACGAAAAGATTCCACACCACTAGAGGTTTTTGATGTTAATAATGAGAAACGACTGAAAACATCACACATATCTTTCAATCAGAAACGAAAGAGTAAATCACAATTGAATATCGATAAAAAGCGAAATAAATATATGAATGATAGCAATGATGCTAACATTAATTCAAATAAATCCCCACTCTATAGTGTTATACAAACACTCATTAATGATGAAAAGTTAGACAAAATTTATGGTTTTACTGTAGATGCAAGGGGAAATTGGCGATATGGAAATAATAAATTAAAATTTAATAAAGATAACACTATCAATGTAGGAAATATTAAGTGGACTATGACGCCAGGTTTATTTCAGCTCATGTTTCACTCAAAACCTCAACATTATACAAAAAGAGATCTGATAAAATATAAAGATATTCTAATAAATACAAATGTACACAAACGTCATTATCAAGCAGGCGCACAAATGAAAGGTACAAAAGCATTTAAATATCAACATGTAATAAGACCACTATTTAATAAGAAATCAAATCTTCTAACGAAAGGTAGTGGGCTATCATTAAAATCATTAGATACTCGTAAACCTACCTATACCTATTGGGACGATCCTAACGAGCTAGTTGATAGATTACATTTACTTCTTTCTTCCGAAAGTGCTGGTCACAATAATCACAAAAACGAAATAATTTCGATTGTCGAGGAATTGCGAGAGGCTAACATAATTAAATGATAATAATAATAATGAGTTCTATAAATAAGTTTGGAGAAGGTTTAATTAATCATCATCAGTATAACAATTCAAAGTTAAAGACAAATTTATTGAAAACGCTTGGCATTAGCGTAAATAGTAATAGCATAGATCTTCGTAAGAAAAGACTTTGTAATTTAATTGCACCTATTGAACCCAAAGATACTGTAACAAAAGAATATCTGTTAAGAAAAAATGATGTGTTAACAGATAGTGTAAACAATGTAACAACTACATACCCTTCAAAAATGGAACGTATTGAGAACGATGTGAAACAATTTCAAAACACATATGATTTACAAATGAATGGTATGAAAAAACAAATAGATGAATTATACACAACAATCAAAAATGACATTAATAGCGAAGCTAAACAAATTGAGTTAACTCTTAAGAATCAACTAATTAATGCAAATAAAAGCTATATGAATAAGATTGAGGAGCGATTCGATAAAATTGAGGAATATATTTTCAAATGGATTGGAGTGGAACAACTAAAAGAAAAATTTGATAAGCAATTGAATAGTATGAAAGGTGATTTAATCAAATTACAAACTACCCTAACAAGTAACGTTGAAGAAGATGTTAAATTAATTGAACAGTCTGTTAAAGCGTATTTGAAGAATAAGAATAAGGAATTTATAAATAAGACCGAAGAACGATTTCAAATTATTGAGGACTATCTTTTCAAATCGATTGGTTTAAAGCAGCGACAACAGCTAGACAAGGATGTCAAAAAAAAGCAAGTTTAACTAAGAGAAGCAATATAAAAAAAATTTTTTCTATATATAGAACAACAACAAGACGAGTAAGCAAACAAAAATACATTAAATCGCATAGAGTTTGCATGATGGATCTAAATAGGGATATAAGAGATATAGTAAATGGACTACACAAACAAGCACGCAAACATTTCAGAAGAAGACGAGTTATCATGAAAGGAATTGATGATTTGTGGCAAGTCGATCTGGTTGAAATGATAAGCTATGCAACGCAAAATAATGGTTATCGTTACCTTTTAACAGTAATAGATACATTTTCGGAAAAGGCTTGGGCTATGGCGGTGAAAAACAAAAATGCTCAAAACGTAACGAATGTTATGAAGGAAATTTTTGTGAAAAGTAATCACAAACCGAAAAACTTGCAAACTGATGATGGTAAAGAGTTTTTCAATAATCAATTTCATCAACTGATGCAAAGCAATCATATTAATCACTACTCAACATATAGCGTGCTGAAGGCGTCCATAGTAGAACGTTTTAATAGGACATTAAAAGGAATGATGTGGAAAGAGTTTAGTTTTCAAGGAACTTACAAATGGATTCATATCTATAAGAAGCTTATCGATAACTACAATAACACATTTCATAGAACGATAAAAATGACACTGAATCAAGTGAATTCTTCAAATGAGAAATCTCTGCTGGATACGGTATACAGCAATTTAAAAATATTCAAGAGATCAAAGTTCCAAATTAATGATTATGTGCGAATAAGTAAATATAAACATCAATGTGAGAAGGGCTACACATCCAATTGGGGTACGGAGATCTTTAGAGTGAAAACTATAAAAAATACAAACCCAAATACATATTTGCTAGAAGACTATTAGGGGCGGGAAGTTAAAGGTGGATTTTATGAATATGAGTTAATGAAAACTAAATTTCTGCAAACGTATTTAGTTGAAAAAGTGGTAAAGAAACGAGGAAATATGGTCTATGTTAAATGGTTGGGATTTTCATCGGAACACAACTCTTGGATTAATATAAACGATATATCATAATAATAATAACAATAAAAGCTATTATCGACATTCTTAGATAATTTATTCACTTATCAGACGTTAAGATGTCAATAACACTAACCTTAAACGGGGACTCCTCGTTACTTATTGCAAACTATTTCCCGGCAATTGAGCTTGATGAAAATTATGTTTGCGGTCTAATAAGTTTCGATACGTATCATTCGATTCCAAATGTCGATCGGGAAAACAACTTATTTCATATTGGTAACCATGAGATTACAATTCCTATTGGTCATATGAGTTTTCTGATATAGCCGACTTAATTACAAGTAAATATCATGACATGAATGAGAAAGGGGGTATACTAAATATTCAAGCAAATTATAATACGTTACAAACACACATAAAGAGTACAATAGATCCAATTTATTTCGATAAGAAGCGTTCGATTGGATCATTATTGGGATTCAGTAAGAGAAAGTTGCAACAAGGTATAGAACACTATTCAGATAAAACAATCGATATAACGAAAATTAATACTATAATGATTGAATGTAATATTGTAAGTGGATCTTATATAAACAATGTATCAGCGCATACCCTTCATCAGTTCTCGCTTACTGTTAGTCCAGGTTATAAAATTGTAGAGATACCGACTAATGTAATATATTTACCTATAAATATAAGAACGATAAATTCTATTGTTTTAAAAGTTGTCGATCAATCTGGCAATTTAACAAATTTTCGTGGAGAACAAATTTCAATAAGATTGCATTTAAAACCATGATCACATAAATAAGGATGATAATATTATAAAAAAAGACGTATTTAATGACTCAACGTTCACTTCAACGCCATCATCAATAGAATACACAACGAAGGCATTATCATCGCGATCGACGTCGTCACCGTGCAGTAATAATAAGAATAATAATAAAACAAAATACAAACGAAAGAAATCAAGCATCAAAACTACTAATACCCTAAGTAGAATTAATCAGGAATTTTTAAATAGTTTGGGGTTTCAACTAAAATAGTTAGAAAACCATAAAAAATGTGTAATATAATTAATATATTACAAAAACCACAATTTGATAATTCAATTATAAAAAAAGAATATCACAGTTATACATCGTATTTACAATCATTTAAAAATAATGATGAAATTCGTATATCAATTCAAAATCAAGATTTGTATATCTTACCAAGCGAAAGCTTTCTATATATTGAAGGAACTGCATCAAAGGAAGATGGCACAGTCTCTAATAGTATAAAACTGTTAAACAATTGTATGGCACATCTATTTGATAAAATTCGATATGAACTTAATGGTATAGAAATTGATCGTACACGTCATTTGGGGATTACAACGGAAATAAAAAATTTCGCACCATTGAATAAACGTGAGAGTCTACTGAATGCAGGATGGTCACCATTTAATAACGAAGAACTCACTATTGTGAGCGGTTATTTCAAGTTTTGTATACCACTGAAGATGCTACTTGGATTTGCAGAAGATTTTAATAAAATCATAGTTAATTCTAAACATGAACTGATTTTACTACGATCTAAAGATGATAAACAAACCATTACGACTACCTCGGCAAATGAGCAAATTAAATTAAGTATTTTGAATATTACATGGAAGATGCCACATGTTCAACTTGCTGATGTTTACAAATTGGAGGTGTTTAAAAAAATCAATTCTCGCCAACCGTTAAATATATGCTTCAGAACTTGGGATATGTATTATTATCTGACGCTTCCTCAGAGTGCCACTGTTTTATGAAATGTTAAGTTAGCCAGTGAAAATGAACGACCGCGTTTTCTACTTATAGCATTTCGAAACGCCGAAAACAAATTTACTCATTGCAATTTAACTAATATAAAGGTACATCTAAAATCTGATTCATATCCGTATGATGATTTGAATCTTAGGTTTAGTCGAAATCAATTCGCTCTACTCTATGACATGTATTCAAGATTTCAACAAAGTTATTATTTACGCGATCCGTATCCACTATTGAAACGTAATGAGTGTCTCACGCATGCACCCATAGTTGTTCTGGACGTAACACATCAAAATGGATCGGTTAAAACCGAACCAATCGATATCCGCATTGAATTGAAGGCTTCAAGTAACATACCAGCTAATACATCAGCATACTGTTTAATTATACATGATAAAATATTTGATTATGTACCCCTTACAAATGAAGTAAGAAAAATATTGTAAAATTGTAATAAAATAACAATAAAATATAATATATATATACATATATATATATATGAATTTTTTTTTTTTATGAAACAAGAAAACGTTCTTCTTCTCTCCATATATATTGAGATATATCATTTACATCTTGGTCATTATATCTTTAAACACAGCAGCGCGCGTTGGTAAACAAACAAGGCAGGGAGATATTATAATGAAAATAAATATATATATTTTGCTTCTTATATTGAAAATAGTGATTGGTAATCCTATACCGTTCACTATTACTACTCCTCAAGCAGATTCGAATTCAAAAACTGTAGCGTTCAATTTAACCCTACCCAACGATGATGTTCTGAGAATTAATATATCATTTGTTATTATGAAAGTAAGTGAAGCACTGGAAACTAAGGACAATGATTATCTATTAAGAGACCAAGGTGATGTTACATCGTTAACAACCAGTACAACTATTTCACCACCTATTGAAATACCAACGTCACAACAACAACAAGAACAAGAAAAAACAACAGAACAAACGGCATTAAAATATTTTTCAGTGGATGACGCTATAGAGGCATTTCGTAAATCGTTCATCAATTCCGAAATGGATATAGGTGGTATACTGGAAGCTGAGAAATATGAAAATGTTGATGTACCTATTCGTTGTACTTATAAAAGTATCTATGAGCAAAGAGAACTAAAAATAAATTGCTTCGAATATCGTGAATTTGAAAAAGAGAGAATATTAAGTAATGGTGAAATTGAGAAGGTTCGCACACCAGACTTATCGCGAAGGCTACAGAACATTCAAATAGTCTATCTAAAAGATTATACACAAACGTATAAAATGAATGTTACGTAAGGATAAAATAGTTAGTTCCCAAGAAAACTCCAAAAAAGAATAAACCAATATGAGAATTAACGGGTCAACGCTATACGCGTTTTTAATTTTCATCTATATTCATAATGCACAACTTCATTACACTCTTTCCCATTCTAAACGACTTTATGATAACGGAATTGCTAAATTCAAGGGTGATACAAGTAAATATTTAAATTTTCGAATAAGACTTCCAAACGATACAACGCGTACAATGATACATTTATCACTTCAGTTGTTAACCCAATTATCGGAAGATAAAATTTTAACAACAACAACAACAACAACACCACGAATATCAAACTTACAAACAAATAATAATAGATTGGCAAGACATGATGCTTATAAACTATCTACAATAAATGATGTAATTGAAGCTTTTAAAAAAGATTTAATAGAAAAAGAAACAAACATTGGAGGTATTATTGAAAGTGCATTAGTATTCCATCGTCATTTCAATTTAAAATATGAAAATTGTGAAATTAGAGTCAAATGTAGCTATTATAGTAATTACGTATATCGTAAACTTAATATCTGTTGCTTTGAATTTAATAATATACCTTCAAATTTTGATGGTTATGATGGTGGTGGTGGTGGTGGTGGAAATCAAAGAGAAAATTCAAACATTATTGAAAGAGAAAATCAATATGAAGCTAACCCACCCATCGGTCGACCCGATAATGATATATATGTTAGAACTATTGATATCAACGATTATTTACAAACATTCGATATGAGTATACAGTAAGACGCATCACGTCACAGGAAAAAATTTGATGGTAAAAAAATTTACAGATTTTTAAGGACATTCTCGAATATTGTTTCTGATGAAGATAGAAAGAAGCTCATCGGTATTCAAGCACATCTGGAAGATTTAAACAACCACAGGATAACTCAAAACAAATATGGCGATCATTATGAGGACTGCGTGTGGTCAGACGAGAATGCTATATGTGGACCGGATACGTGTAACTGTACATACTATAAGAGAAAAAAAATAGAAGGAAAAAAAGAAGCAAATAAAATTATGTAATTCTATTATAACATAATATATAATATAATTGAATGTAAACATTATACTTTTTTAAAAAAATAATTAATAAAAGAAAAAAAAGGGGAACCATAAAATCAATGTGTTTAGTTATCTAGAGAACATTACCTTGTACCGATATGTCAAGATAAAATAATTATTATCGATGTGCAAGGTTTCTATAGTGCAAACAAATTTATTCCAAAAGAAGTTTGCATCTCCGACTATGACTCACAAATCAGAAATTTCATAATTCAACCTCTATTCAAATACTCAAAGTTAACGGCGAGGGATAGGACTACAAACAACTGGTTGTATAATCATTTCCACGGATTACGATTGGATGATGGTAATTCAACGTTAACAGATGTTGAAGAATATCTGAAGATGATCATCAAAAACACACAAAATCCATCCGTATATGTTAAAGGATTTGAAAAATTGATATGGGTGAAGACGCTAATCGGAGAAGAAATTTACATACTTAATTTAGATGACATTAACTGTTCGAATATAGATACTCTATATAAAACAGATACAAATACAAATTTATGTAATTATCATTGTTGTAAAAATAGGTGTGCTCTCAAAAATGTTATATTATTACGAAATTATGTTAAGTTAAATTTAAGTTCAAATAAGGAGAATATTGAGAATATTTGAAAAGAAAGACTGGTTTTTAAATAAAAAAATAGATCAATAGAGAATATAATAACACAAAGATAAAAGCATACTCATCAGTTGCTTCTATGAATTCACCCGTTTATTATCCCTCGCAATAAAAACAACGGTTTCATCAAGAGATTTGGAAAATCTATTGAAGGCCTACGATTGTTGTATTGATAAGGATCACAGGACTTTCTTCCTAAAAATGATCGATGAATTAAGGATATATAACAATTTATCCACTTCGCCATTTATATCATCATCAATATACGGCATACATAGATGTGATTCACGGATAAATTGCATAAAAACTAAAAACACCTGTGCCTGCAAACTATTTTACGAGCGATATAAATTAGCGCAGAAACTTTTTAATTTGTAGAACCGCACTTTTTTTAACCACAAAAATTCAGGGGGATATCCTCACAAAACTTGTAAAGAAAATGATATAAATACCGTGCCAAAAGAAATTTAACATTACAAGAAGTTTTGAAAGCTAAGAAGTCGTAAAAAGTTTCTTTAAAAAAAAATGAATTTCAATGCATGTAACTTCACGCTCTCCTTTGGGTTTTTTGAAACTCGGAGCAACAATGAAATTCATAACGCTGAGAGGGAGTTGCTGCAGCAAGTGTTTATGCAGCATTGGGATATAGATATCCTATGGAAAGTACAGAAATGTCTGCATGAGCAGGTTGCGGATTACCTGGAGACGGAGCTGATTAGTAATTATTATTTACTCCCACATTTTAAATTCATTTTTAACTTAAGAGAGCTAAGTATGAATAATTATTATATGCAGTATGAACTGCTTATACATATAAATAATAGAACGTTTCACTATGGAATCATAGAGATTCACAAAAATACAATAAATATTTATAATATATGATTTTTTAAACAAAAAAAATGTCTTTTAATTTTTTCTTTTTTTCTAACAAATTCCATGCGGCATCTATTCGTATCGACGATATCTAAAATATATACATACACATACATACATAAATACATTGCACCCTACCGTACGGTCGTAAGGATATAACTTTTCCTTACAAAATATATAAAAATCAAATCAACCAAAAACAAAACAAACATGAATGAGAATTATATTATACAAGTTCTAGGTTCTAGACTATTAATATATAAATATAGGCCATCATCCATTAATAGCGTTAAGATAGGTCGGTAAATCAAACCGCAAAAAATTCTCATAGTACAAAATTGTATCGAAATGCGCAAGTCAAAATCGCAAAAAGTTCTCATAGTACAAAAATTGCCTCGAAATGCATAAGTCAGAGCACAATTAACTACATAGCAGGGTAGGGTAGACTTCGTTTCCAACATAGGTTTGCAACAACAGCCCAACAACATCCTCGAAGACGCCAACACGAACATCCATCTCGGACCCCCAGGTTCAAAAAACACTCACGAATACCATTCGGGACGTCTTCGGGTGCCTTCGGATGCCTTCGGGTGGGCGCAAACACCAAAAAAGGCGTGATTCATCCCTTCGGATAGGACGAAACACGCCTTTTTTCATCCCCAAAACCCAAAAAAGGCGTGTCTCATCCCACAAAAAAAGCGTGAGTCATCAAACAAAAATTTTATCCCAATGTAGCGCACTCCAAAAGTCACTATTACCAACAAAATCTATATCCTCCGTCTCTTTCTCACAAAAATTGCATATTGCCTCTGAACATACATATAATACCTACTGATGGGCAACGTGATTACTGCAAATTTGCATAACAAAGTCTTCATTTACATAGATGATATCCTGATTAAATCAGATGACTTTTTTCGTCATCTTAAGGCGCTAATAACTGTTACCAATTGTTTACGTAATTTTAGTTTAACCCTTAATGTATTAAAGAGTAATATTTAGACGACGTCATTGGTAATGGTGTCATTCAAACGGATCCAGAAAAGGGGAAGGGGGGGCTATAGGGGATTTCACGGTTTCAAAATCTATCAAACAGATGCGTCGATTTTTAGGGATGACGGGTTGGTATAGAAAATTCATTAATAAATATGCAACTTTGGCTACACTTGTAAGTAATGAAGCTCAAAAGTCAAGTTAACTTACTAACGGCAAATCTTATTGAAGCTTTACAATTTTTCACTCTCGTCATATTCCGGTATTATTTAACCTCTTGAACGGATAAGACACTGGGCTGGATTAGTAAACGACGTTAAAGACTATGTAAATTGGTATGAAGTGTGTAAAGCTACTAAACAGCCAAATCTTGTTCTTAGGCCTCCTTTGGGTCAACCTATACTCCTATCAGACCGTTGATTTCAAAAATTCTATTAAGACATTTTAGGGCAGTATCCCCGTTCTTCTACCGGGCATATTGAAATATTGGTGATATTAGATCATTATTTTAAATTTCCATTTTTAAAATCAGTTAAGAAAATTACCAGTGTAGTAATTTGCAAATTTTATGAAGAAGAGATTTTTCATATATATGGTGTTTACGAGTGGGTAGTGTCAGTTACTACAATTCAAATCAAGGCAATTTAAAATTCCACTAGACAACTATAATGTTAAGCATTTAGTAATAGCAATACATTCGTCTCAGGCGGATTAATACGTCTTGGCAGTTATACGTAGTTACATGAGTTCAAGTCAAAAGTATTGGGATGAAACGCTTAACAGTGTAAACTTTGCTTGACGTTCTTATGTACATTCAGCAATCGGCGTGTCGCCATATTATATAGCGTTTAGTCAGCAGATGATTACTGATCCGCAAACGTATATGTTCCACTAGCGAAAAGAGGAAAAGTGGCGGACTTGATCCAAGGTATGCAAGAGCGAAAAGTTATTGAACCATCAAATAGCCCTCGATGTTCGCCAGTAGTTCTTGTTAAAAAAAAGATGGGTCTACTAGATTTTGTGTGGATTATAGGAAACTGAATGAGGTGACCAAGAAGGATAGCTACTCTTTGCCGAGGATCGAGCACCTTAAACACATTGTCTGGTTCGCAATGGTTTTCAACCTTAGATTTGAAGTGAGGGTACTGGCGGGTGGAGGTTGCTGAGCATGACAAGGAAAAGACCGCGTTTTCCGCCACATTTGAGCGCCTAATGACTGCGGACTAAAAGGGCTGCAGTGGAAGACATGCGTGGTGTCTTTGGACGACATTATTGTCATGGACAAAGATTTCAAGGAACACCTAAAAAATCTGGCAAATGGTTTTCACCGACTACAGGCAGTAGGTTTACAATTGAGTATCGAAAAATGTATGTTATTTGGGAAGGAAGTGACATATCTTGGGCACAAGGTCTTCACGACTGGAGTTCACACGGATGAAGACAAAATCAGAGCAGTAAAGGAACGGCCACGACCAAACAATTTGCAGTTTCGTAAGACTTTGTACATATCACTGCCAATTCGTCTCCAGGTTGCTAGTGGGCTGCGTTACCTTACGAAGAAAAAAACGATCCTTCACATGCGGGGAGTCTTCGATGGGTGCTTAACTTTAAAGAACCGGAAGGACAATCGATCAGGTGGATCGAAAATCTGCAAACTTACCAATTCTTAATTTCCCATCAGAGCGGCAAATCGCATGCCAATGCGGACGCTATGTCCAGACGACCATGTGACACGTAATGCAAACACTGCGTAAAGAACGAAAATAAAGGAGGTGTCGTCATCTGCCGGCCTATTGTGGAGCCCAACGGAAACTTTTCGAAGGAAGATGGGCAGTGCTCAAATGGCCGACGAAAATTTAAACGCAATATTAAAGGCCATGGAAAAGGAGTGGCGTCGTTGAAGACGGATGTTTGTGGCGCATATGGCATAGTGAGCATGCTTCATGGGCTAAGAAGTTTCTGGTGGCTCCAGCGAGAACTGGTGAGATTACAAAGGAATAAAGGAATACCACAACGGACCAAGCGGAGGGCATCTTGGCATCACAAAAACCATGGAAAAGATCAAGGAAAATTTCTATTTGGTAGGCATTAAGGATTCCGTAGCCGAATGGATTCGCAACTGCGATCAGTGCAGCAAATCGAAAGGCCCGAAAAATAAGCCGCGAGGGCGCTTGCAGCAATATAACGTGAGTGCGCTTTTCGAAAGGATCGCAATGGATATTGCGTCATTGATTACTTCAGTAAATGGGTAGAAGTATAGCCCATAGCTAACCAAGAAGCAAAGACAATAGCCAAAGTATTCGTCAATAATTGGGTTACGCGGTTTGGAACCCCAATCGAGCTGCATTCAGATCAAGGTAGAAACTTTGAATCTTCGATCTTTCAAGAGGTTTGCCAAATATTTGGCATTAATAAAACTAGAACGACTCCGTTGCATCCTCAGTCTGACGGAATGATCGAAATGTTTGATCCAAAGCTCCAAGAACATCTGCGAAAAGTGATCGATGACAATCAGCAGGACTGAGATGAACACATACTAATCTTTTAAATGGCATACAGGTCAGCAGTGCACAACATCACTGCTCTACCCCCGGCGACGATATTGTTCGGGTCTAACCTGAGGCTACCCGCGGACTTGAAATGCGGGACACCCCTTAATGTCCAAAGGACCGAGACCGAATATGCTGCTAGATTGAGGGTGATAATGGATAACATGCACCGACAGGTTCGAAATAGAACGCAAATCGTAAGTGACAGGATGAAAGCAAGATACGATCTGAGGGCTGACGCCGATGGATTTAAGGAAGGAGATTTTGTGTTATTATACAATCCTTTACGTAAAACGGGTATGTCACCAAAACTACGATGTAACTGGGAACGTCCGTACAAAATCATCATAAGGATAATTGACGTGATCTATCGAATACGAAAACATCCCGGAGGCAGAACCGCGTATCGAAACAACCTTGTTCGAGACAAAGAAGATTAAGTGGAGGGTAGTGTTACGGAAATCCCAAATCGAGTTCATTACAGCTAACTAATTTTCGCAAATAATAAAGTCCCTAAAAGAGGGAAAAACCAAATGCACATTCGCAGCGCGTTATGCAGCTGCCTGCCGTTAGATGAATAATTTCAGAACCTATGTATGTGGAACCTATGAACTCGCATATATTTAAAAATATTTCTAAACTTAAACTGATCAAGAGTAAACACAAATAGTTTATGAGAAGACATTAGTTTCGAAGTTTAAAAAATCTATTTTTTCTAAGCATATGACATTGCAAAATCATTTTCCCAAACTTTTCGATCAGTACGTATAAAACTGTAGGAGGTAAAGCCTTTGAAAATTCATACCACTACCTTAATTATATTTTTTTCCAGACTCTCTTTGTGAAGTTAGTTGTAACGATTCCTCAGATACGATTGCACTATATGGAAATTTTGTGCACATTTTATAAGTTTCTTTTATTACATTAAAAAAAATTTAGAGAAAATATGCTTTCTCTTACCCCTCAAACCTAATGTAGCTCCTTAAATTAATTTAAAGCTATTATGACAGTTTCAACAAGCCGAAACGCGGTTTGGAGGAATCAATTATTTATATATTAATGCATATTTCTGCCTGGCTAGCCCAGCTACATTTACAACAAATTATAAATAGTTCAAACATATCGGGATCACTAATGGCGTGATGTCACATAACAGTCCTAAAGTTCATCGGTATTGTTCTCGTGTCCGTTAGTCTGTGTTTATGTATTTGTCGGCCTGTTAAGTCACCGTCCGTAATTACCCGCATACACACACACGTACGCACACGCACACCTACCTCATCCTGAAAAAAAGGTCGTTGCGATTTCGTAGCGCGCGGGCATGTTTCTAAGTGCTCCGTAAATATCATAGGCGATAGTTATTAGAAAATTACTCCAGGTGAAATTCTTTTAGTGAAAAGGAAACTAAATGATATATAAAAGTGCGACAGTGCTTCTGCTCGGTTTTAATTAGATATAAAGACAATAAAACAATAGTGCGAAAGGGCAGATTTCGTTTTTCTTTACTTTTGTTTTTCCTTTCTTTTCTGTGGGTTTACCCGCTTTCGTTTAATTGCGAGCCGTTCAGTGGCACCCAAATGAACAAACAAAAGAAAGGGAGCAAATTATAGAGGGGCATTGCCATCTATTGCTGCAATAGAGCAACCCTGTGCATTGGCGAAAATATTTTAAATAATAAGCAATAGCACCGCCTTACTCCTTGCTGTTAAAGGACTAGCATAGAGTAGCATAGCTGAGGGCGACATTAAATTAATAAGCAGTATTGGCCAACCCTTCACCGACCAAGGTCAGCAGAGGGACAGAGACTAACAATAAAGTAAGTACATAATTATAGAAAATAACAACAACGACGGCAACATCCATACAGAAACATACTCTGCACACACAAGGAACACACTTACATATAAGGCCTTTACAAACACACACATACAAACGTAGATATATCCAAGTACATTTAAACATACACACACGAACACACGCACACAAAAATATACACGTAATATACATGCATACCCACACAAACATAGGAGAAATTCTCATACATTTGCATACATACATACGCAAGCAGATAAATACAAATAGCCCGATACACAAAACATAACTACGTAAAAGTTTTACACAATCAACACGAAACTCATGCCGGCTAAGACCGGAAATAAAGGACACCTCAAGGTGCAAAAGCCATGCGGGAAAGTCCGGAAGTGTTACCCGATCCATTCAAAACGAGCACTCGAATCCAATGCTCACCTGAGCAACTGGGCGGGAAAACAACGCAGGAGAGAAGTCAGTCCTCACCGCCGATTCTTCAAGATAAGTCAGTTATGATAAAGAAGGGCGAAAACTCATTTGTCGAGCTAGGGGAGAAAATTGGAGAACTCATCGAAATGATGGCCCGAACTCCTTCCGCTCCTGCCAGGCGCACCATTCATCAGCCGATGAGGGACTTGGTAGATATGCTGGCTGTGCTCCATTAAAAATGCCCTGAAAGAGGTAGAAAATCAAATGCCAAACAAAAAAACGGTCAGAGATGGCACTACCCAGACCGAAAGGGGAAGCAAAGTAAACGCTGCGAAAAGGCTCAGAGAAGAGGGATCAGCGGATACTACTCCTGCGAAAAAAAATAAGCGGACGGGCGATGGGATAAGTCTCAATAAGGAGGCGCCAAAGCAAACAAAAAACGCCAGTGAAGAGTGGAACGTTGTCAAAGCAAAAAATAAAAAGGTCAAGCCAATCAAATTGGTGAGTAAGCCAGATGCTATTGTAATCAAGCAAACGGGCGTTATGTCTTACAGCGATATGCTGAAAAAAGTTAAAAATGATGCAGAGTTGCAAAAAGTCGGCGAAAATGTGACCAGAATACGGAAAACATTAAAAGGAGAAATGCTGCTGGAATTTAAGCAAAATTCGAAAGAAGAAAACACTGCTTAGCAGCAATTGATGGAAAAAGCGCTCGGCCAAGAGGCTAGTGTCAAACTAATGTCAAAGCAAACAACGATTGAGTTTAGAGACCTAGATGAAGTGATCTCGGCGGATGACTTAATAGCGGCCATAAATACGAGTTTCAGCAGCTTGAACGTCAGGAAGAAGCAGTCATGTCGATCAGAAAGGCGTATGCCGGCACACAGGTAGCAAGTCTAACAGTCCCAACAAAAAGTGCTAAAGAGTTACTTGAAGCCGGCAAAATCAAAGTTGGTTGGGTAGAAAGCAGGATCAGAGGAAAATCCGCAGCACTGAAATGCTATAGATGCTTACAGGAACGTCACATCGCTAGAAACTGTAAAGGACAGAAAGATAGAAGCAAGTGCTGTCTAAAATGTAGCGAAGAAGGTCAACGAGCAAGAGACTGCACAAAGAGTCCGTGTTGTGCGATCTACAAGGAACAAGGCAAGCCTCATGACCATCAACTGGCCAGCAGAAGTTTCCCGGTAAATACACGCGGCGCGAAAAATAAGGGACAACTATGAAGTGCATGCAAATTAACATAACCACAAGAGATGCTAAAACGGAACGTCAGAGAACTGTCGATTGACATTGTAGTCTTAAGTGAGCCATACAAGTTAGGCTCCGGAGACAGGTGGGCAAAGGACAACATTGGTACTGTAGCCGTTTGGCAATGCAGCTCGCATACGCCAACCATGAGATTTATCTCAGCAAGGGAGGGCTACGTTTGCGTTCAATATAAAGACGTTTACCTTTACAGCTGCTATTTCCGGCCAAGTACAAACCACGCGGACTTCGAGAAGCGTATAGATGAGTTATGTACCGACACAAGGGGAAGAACACTGCTAATTTTCGCCGGCGATTTTAACGCCTGGGCGACTGATTGCGGTAGCAAGTGGACGAACTCTAAGGGCAGAATAGTGCTAGCCTCAATGGATATGACAATTCTAAACGAAGGTAATGAAAACACGTTCAACAGAGACAGTCGTGGCTCCGCGACTATATTACCATGGCCAGCAGTGCATTGGCCTTGCGCATAGAATGGGGTATTAGCAACATCTATATCCACAGTGACCATGCAGCAATAATCTGGGAACTACACCACAGCCAGTGGGCGAACAGAGAAAAACTCAGTCTCAGGGATCCAAAATGGAAACTAGAATCTCTAGACAAAGAAATCTTCGAGCTTATGTTGGAAGAAGCAGAACCTAGAAACTCAGCTCAGGCTTCCGTTGCGGAGGTTACAGCACGGATTATAAAAGCCTGTGAGGGTTCAATGAGAACACGTTACTTCTATAAGAGCAAGGAGCCAGTATACTGGTGGACAGACGAGATAGCCGAACTAAGGGCTAAATGCAATAGAACGAGGCGTGTGTACCAAAGATCGAGGGGGACTAATGCTTATCTCAGCCACCAAGAAGAGTTCAAACTCAGGCGAAAGCTCTTTACAAAAGCGATTATGGTCAGTAAGAAAAACTGCTGATTTACGAGATTTACCCATGGGGTATGGCGCATAAGTTGGTAATGAAGAAGCTCAAACATTCAGACCAACCAAGCTGTGCAGAATTCGTGGAAGAAATAATCAGCACCCTGTTTCGCCAAGAAATTATGTTTGTATATGTGCCACTGATTGAAGTGAAAGATAATATTACTCTCACCGGGCCTGAGGAGATTGTTGCCATTGCAAAGGGAATAAAAGGCAAGAAAGCGCCGGGCCCTGATGGCATCCCAAACTGCGCTATTAAGCAAGCCATGTTGCCAAGGCCTGCTATGTTTGCGAGAACTTTCAACGCTTGTTTGAAAGAACAAATTTTTCCAGATAAGTGGAAACAACAAACGCTGGTGCTGCTGCCAAAGCCAAATAAGCCGTCGCATGTTGCGAATTCATACCGCCCTATTTGCGTATTGGATACGATAGGCAAGGTGTATGAAAATTCCAAGTCGTTTAGAAGAGTCACTGGAAACCTCTAAAGGGCTGTCGGACTTCCAATTCGGCTTCAGAAAAAGAAAAGCCCAATGGATGCAATAACGGTGGTCCCAAATACTGCCGCAGAAGCGATAAAAGGAACACGCTGGATGGAAGGCAACAAAAGTATTGCTTAGTAATGGCATTAGACATTAAAAATGCTCTCAACTTAGCAAACTGGTATTGTGTCATAGCTGCCCTACAGGAAAGAGGAGTCCCACCATATCTTATAAATATATTGGCTAGTTGTTTTACTGATAGGAAACTTCGATACGTTACAGATAAAGCGTGCAGAGAAAGGCTGATCACTGGAGGCGTACCTCAGGTATCAGTACTAGGCCCTACATTGTGGAACGTAATGTATGACGATATCCTGAGACTACCTCTCCCAGAGGGAGCATCCATTGTGGGTTTTGCTGACGACATAGCGACAACTATCGTGGCAAAAACTTTGGAGGGAATTACCACTACAGCGAATAAAACCACCGACATGATCAAGACATGGGTCCGGTCAGTGCATTTAGATCTGGCGGAAGAGAAAACAGAAACGGTATTAATCTCTTCTAGGAAGAAATTGGAGAAAGTGACTATCCAAGTGGGGGACACGAGGATAGAGTCGCAAGAAGGCATAAAATACCTAGGAGTGATGATCGACTGCAGACTTTCGTTTAAAATTTAAATACACTGGCGAAAAGGCAGCGAAGGTAGCAAAGTCGCTGGCGCGCTTACTGCCAAACTTGCGTGGCCCTAGACAAGACCGCAGAAAGCTGGTCGCAGAAGTGGTTACTGCGACAATAATGTACGGCTGTTCTGTGTAGAAAAAGGCCCTCGCTATACCGTCATACACGAGACAGATCCATTTAGCATATAGGCTATAGGCTCTAAGGGTGTGCGCCGCATATCGGACGGTGTCGGAAGAGGCGGGTTTGATTATCGCTGGCATAATACCAATCGACTTGCGAACTAAAGAAAGTATGTATAGGGCCAAATTCCATAGATTGTCCACTGAAGCGGCTGAGCAGCGTGCAAAACAGCGATTCCTGGAAGAATGGCAAGAGCGGAGCGAGTAAGGATAGATGGACGCACCGGCTCATACCCGATTTACGGCCCTGGGTGAATAGGCAACATGGTGAGGTTGACTTTTACTTGACAAAACTAATTAGCGGCCACGGTTGCTTTAGGTCATATCTGAATAGGTTTGAAATAGAGCAGGACCCATTCTGTAGTTTTTGTGGGTGCATCAAAGGCGCTGAACAAGTTTTCTTTGTCTGTCCGAAATACCATAACGAACGACAATGACTACAGACGGAAATTGGAGGGTTACCTCTCCCCGACAATCTTGTGACAAATATGTTGCACGACCTGAAAATATGGAAAGCGGTAGGAGTATTCGCCGCAAACATAATGAGAAAGCAAAGATACGAAGAGCGTCAGCGTAGAATCTTAGGTACTATCTAAACGGCTACCCTCCCTGTGAAGGTATACCTAAACGGTCGTGCCACAGGGTAGGGAATAGGAGGGGTAGTTTTTAGCGGGTTGAAGTCTCGCACTGCCCTCATGGACGCCTGTTGATGATTTTTCACCTCACAAGAAAAAAAAAACCTACCTCATTCTTGCGAAACGTCCTATTCTTGTACTTCATAAATGTCATAATGGACATCAATTTGTTTTTTCTTATTATGTATTTATTTATTTTTTTAATTTTTTTTATTCTTATTTCTTAAACCTAGACTAAAAAATATACTTATATTTTGCGGCTTCGTTTAATTTTGTTTAATTAATTCCTCTTCGTGGCACGTTTCTTACTCGGTGTAATGGTCTTCCTCTTTTCCTTCCTTACATGGCGGTTTCTTTTCTGGATTCTTCTCTTTTACTCAGAGAACATCTTTCAACTTGTTTTTATATTATTTTCTTACACTATTGTCTTTTTCTTATCTTTAAAATAAAAAAAATTCAAAACTTGCTATGTCTTCTCCATTTCCAATCCGTCATTTAAGGAGTTATTTCACTTTACTTAACTCCAAAGTCACTCTTCAATTTTTATTTGTATGAATGTTTGGATTTCGTTAATGTTTAAAACGAGAAATTTTAATGTAAAAATTGTATTAAATTTGACAAAAGGTATTTTGCTATCCTTAATGTACTTTAACTCCAATACTTTGCTGCTTTTGTGTACTCTTACTTATTCTTCAGTATTTTACTGCTTTTAATATACTTTAATTTATATTTTTAATATTTTACTGTTTTTAATGTGTTTTTACTTAATTTTCAATCTTGATTGCTTTTATTTGCATGGTTATCGTAACACAAGGCATCCCATTTGCATAAGCAAAATCCACGCTTATGCTATACGGACGGACTTGTGACTTTGTTCTCTTTTCATGATTCTCTCCTCAAATTACTCTATTATGTGAGCAAAGAATTATGAAAAGAAATGCTGATTAACGAAAATTCGTCATTTTATGGGACACTACTCTCTTGTAAAGACCGGAGAAAATTCCCGCCGACCGAAGTCCCCTACACGTATATATGCGAACGTTTCAATAGTTACGTGGAACATGCACCCACAATAAGTATGTGACGAATGAAGATAATATGCCTATATGCAGCAACATATTACATCTATATAGTTTTACGCACAATTAGTCGATATTTCTGACTTTTTTTGTGGAATTTGTGGACCGTTTCAGCTTAAATTTGAAACTTAATCTTCAAGCACTTCTGTTGAATTATCATTTTGTCAATCGGCTTAGACAGATTTCGGATACTCACCTTTCTGTTCAGACATATAAATATGTTTTGTTAATTAGACGGGTTCACTTGGGCGGCTGACAGTTTTTCTGAATCGCTGTTACAGATTTTAAATAAGAACTTTTTTGTTAGTCACCCAACTATTGGATGTGTCATGCGTATTTTCGAACTTTATTGTGAAATTTAAAACGCAAGAATGTATTTTTTAAGTTGTAATATTCTTTCTGATTTTCAGCGAAATTTAAAACGAATGTCAACACAATTTAATCTACCCAGAAACCAGAAAAACTAACATATATTGTCTTTTTCAGCTATTGAAAATAAAATTACGAAATTAGTATATTATCGTCTTATATACAGTTCAAGGTATTTGAATTTAGAAAAGTTCTGAATATGCAAAACTTTGTTTTTTACGAGATTTTATTTACAGCAGCAAGAAAGAAAAATCAATACGTTTTTAAAAATTATATGTAAAATAGCAAAAGCGTGTGATAAATATATTGGTTGTTACAGAGAAAATAGTATATACGAATATAGATGTTATTATTCACTCTTGCGTAATGCGGGTATCGAGAAATGGTAACAACATTTTGCAATTCTTTTTAAAACCCTTATAATGATTTAATTTATCTATTTTCTATGGACTTAATGCTGGTATAAATAATGTATAATTTACTCCATGGCTTTATCCATGAATTCCACAAATCTTTTGGCATATTGTTCAGGATCACATGTGGAAATTCCGTCGACATTACTTCCGTATTTCACAGTTTTAGCGGCTTTTGCTGCCTGTAAAAAAATAAATAGGTGATTACAAAGTTATATTCATATTTAGGAACATCTCAGGCTTCTGTTAAATGTTGAAAACTTGATCTGCGCAATTTGACCAGGAATATATTCTAAACTGCAATTGCACTGCACAAGAGTGATGGAGACTAGTGGGTGTGAGTAAAGAAACATCAAATGCAAGGTTAATAAAGAACATATACATATTCAATACGCTTTATAATGCGTGTTTCTAGGTAATGCAATGAAAAACCCACAAATTAATTTATTATTGCGAAAAACACGCGTTTGCGAAAACATGAAAACCACCACATTTTTTTTTAAATGGAAAAAGCATATATAGATTCATGATGCTTTACCTGCCGACGACATAGAGTAAAATAGTATGTGCAGTTGACCATTGCCAAAAAAATGAACAGCAATTTTCGGAAAAAGGAATTAACAAAAATATGTCACAGTGAACTATTGGCTTGTAAAAAGGTTTATAAACAGAATATTTACGGAATTGACAGTTGATTCGAGTAAAGAGAGTTGAATCGTAACATTCAAACGAACAAGATCAGAAAAAGCATTGCAAATATAAGTCCTTCTAAATAATTTTGTAAATACATCTTTTAAGAATTGTAAAAAAAGCCTACGCTAGCGAAGAAACCACTATTCAGTGGTTCGAACTTAATCTCAGAAAGATTTGGATACAAATCAAATTTGCGAAGAGGGCATTTTACGTAACAACTTCTAAATCTTTCGATGAAGAGTACATAAATAAATAAATAGGAATGATAAATTATTAAACAGAATTTGTAAAATATTTTACACGCCAGGTATATACAATGACGCCTATTACTATCGATCATACGTGCACATAATTTCCTGCGGATCGATCGTAAAAGTTTCTTTTGTGGCTTAACACAACACATCTTTAATAATATAGTGTAAAGATTACTAATAGAGCGCTATATTCTAAATATTCAGATTTTTATTAAGTATGAGCGGAATTCATTTTCTAAACTTAGAAGTTCAGAGAAGGGATCTGGAGAGTAATATATCTAAGTGAATCGTTATGCCGCTTAATGTTTGTGAAAATATAAACAAAACAAGTTTATTATAACCTTAAAACAAAATAACTAAAATTTAAGAAAATACCATTATTTAGGTTTACATGCTTACTCTACAATCCATCGCTTACATTAATTATTATTCATATTTCCTCTTCCCTTTTGTAAATAATTTTAGCTGGCACAACCATTATTCTAGATATAAAAAGCAAGAAACTAAAAATGTATATGAGTTGGAAAATACAGCATCACAACTATTAATTATGGTCACCAATAATAATCATAACTCTCTGATAGGGAAAAGAACATTTTAATATTTCGAAAAAAAATAGATCTTAGTCAGTTATCCGATTTAAAACTTTTTTCCTATTTCTGAAAGGCTATGTCTCACCTGTGATCAATTGCTTAATTCATTTTAATAATCTCACTAAATGCAGGGATGTATTTTGTCCATCCGTAATCCAATTGTCGACTGCCGTTTCAGCAACAGGAGGCAAGCTAGCATGCCATTCATTAAATTCCTTCCGCTTAAGCTTGTCTACCATGTCTAGTTTTCGCACGTTTCGAAAGTAATCCAAGTTGACAAAACATATGACATGCTGTAAGATTAAAGCAACCTCGGCCATTGGTGCCATCAACATACATAAAATATTGCATGATCATTTAGCCGTGCAAAAGGCTTGTTCTCGTCGAACATCACATGAAAAAATCCCAAGAAAATGCTCGTATCGATAAGTGAAAACAAGTGCGTAAGAGAAACAATAGCTCTAAAAGACTTAAAAGACTTCAAAAGATTTAATGTGACGAATCATGGATCTATCATGGATCTCATGGCTCATGTGCCGGAAAGTAAGAGCGATCAACTGTTTGGGGATTCCAAAACAAAACAAACTCAAAAAACATTGTTTGCGCTCGAATCGCTTTGAAACAGTTGGGCACATTGGGCATATGGCCACAATGCTTTTACAAGAATGCACAACGATCAAATATCATTTGTGCAAAATAATTTGCTGGCCGTAATGTAAGAAAGACAAACATTCATTCTGCATCAAGCCAATACAAGCCCTGGCGCATCCCTTGTAACAAACGACCATTTTAATTCACGAAAAATCGAATTAATTGGTCATTCGCCGTGTAGTGCACATTTGGCGCCCATCAACTTGGTTTTGCTGTCGAACATCAATCGTTGCCGCCGGAAAAAGCTGTAACGTGTTTAAAAATCATTTTGCCACGATGTGTCAACTGGAGTGGTAAAAATACTGCGACACTTGGTTCATACATATGCAAAAGTGTATATATCAAAAAGGAACACTTTGAAAAAGAATAAAACACTTTTGAATGACAAGTTACCGTTTTTTTTCATTATTAGACAAATAGCACAAATAGCGCCTCACGTAATAGTAAGATCGTCAAATGTGAGCAAAAGACGTCATTTGATGTTTAGCGTTTGTTATGCGCATCTTCGTCTTTAGAAACTTTATATCTACACTCACAGCTACACTGTTCTTCACCTTATTTCGCGCATTTAATATATAATTTTTAGTTAATTTTTTTAATTTATACGCACCAACAAACAAATATGCGAATTTCATGGTTGAAAGGCAGAGCGTAATAAAATACGTATGTCCTTGATTAGAAACTATGAGTCGACAGCGAACTTATTCCAAACCTGGCTTCATCTCATTTTTAAACAATTTAACAAAAGTTACTTCAATTTAATCTAATTTGCTATCTGTATGTTTTATAGTTAGCCAATTTTAATAAATGGCAAGCAGTTGCCATTTCTAACAAAAATTCCATACCATTCTTAACGTCAAGCAACGTTTTCTAAAATTTGATGCCTTTTACCATTTATTTGCCAGTCACGGTAGTTTAAATTGCGCTAGTCATACCCTTCACCCTTGTGGGACAGGGTATATTAACTTGGTGCACTCGTATGTAACATGAAGAAGGGCTTAAGATGGACCCACCTTTTATTATCCCGATCGATTCAGAATCATTATCTAAATTGATCTAAACCTGTCTGTCCGTTTGAATTCTGTCCATCTAAATTTGTGTTCAAGCTACAGGTCGCAATTCTTGAGATATTGTGATGGAATTTGTTACAGCGACGTGTTTTCGCCCAAGGGCGAACGCTATTGAAAATGGTTCAGATCGGACCAATTTTTCGACCACTCCCCATATAACGCCCTATTCTGAAAAGTCGTTAAGTGGAAAAAAATTGTAATTTTTAAAATTTCTTGGCAAAAGTGACTAAGTACTAGTATTTCAGCATTCTAAATTGATATGAAAACTTTGGACCGGTTGGGCCAATTTTTGAACGTCTTCTCATATAGCAAAAACTGAAGTTCATACGACAAAAAGGTATAATTTGTAATACTTCACGATGAAAATTATATCATATTTTAACATAAAGTAATTAACTGTGCCAAATTTGGACAAATTTGGAATTTTTGTAGGGAAAACATATCGTTCATTCTCAACGTCGACTTAAAAAGTGTTATAGTAAGTCTTCCTTACCGAAAACAATAGTTTATCTGTAGTATGCTGAATTTCAACAAGGTACTGAACACCGATGAAGCTAAACGCAGTAGACCCTTACAAGAGGTGATCACATTGGAACAACATATCAAAACGATACTGAAGATTATTTTTGATAATTGAAAAATTAAATTGGAAAATGGCAGATGGCGGTGTATTCTCTATTATGCACGAAGACTTGGTTATAGGAATCTGCTTCGCAAATGGGCACCGCGGTCGTTCATAGTGGAGGAGCAAATACAGCATGTCATAAATCAACAGTTACTATGGCAGAATTGCATGTGTTAATGTTCGATTTGGACTAAAAGATGATACGCTGATGAGTAAAATCAAATATAGTTTGAAAATGTTGCTTCTTACTTAATCCCAGGAGTCATTGACCGATATATTAGATGTACGATAGTTAATGTACCACCAAATACATATAAGGTATAAAGGCAATGACAAATTAAATTATGCTAATTTTGTGTACATACTACTGTAGTATGTTATCCTAAGTCAACTCTGTCATGTCCTCCTGAGTCGTCTGTTGATATGGTTACGGTTACAAAAGTCGAAATAGAAAACTGAAAATTGCTAAAAATTCGTAAAAGATTCAAAAATGGGTATGTTTCCACGCCAAAGGTGGGTGCAGAAGGTTATCTTACACACAATATTTATTTACTTGACAACACTGATACCAGTAATTTTCAGGTATATGTGAAAAATAGTCTATCGGGTAACTGACACATCTGAAATACTGTTTTAAAATCTTCGCGAGATGGCTTCATATGAGGGTATCAAAGGTTCGTCACAATACAAATACGACTTTCCTAATTTATAGTTATGAGATTAAACTCTCTTTTCAATAGAAGATAAACAAGTGTTCTTACGAGCTGCTTTTATAAAGGGCTTTAATATGTTAAAGCTTCAAATTTCGAAAACATATTTGACGCGCAATCAATATGATGACATCAAATACATCTCGATTGTACTCGAAATCACATCGCCAGATTATAATCTTAGCTACATAAAGCTATTGTATAGTTCCGCTTTAGCACTATATTTAAATGGCAAATCGTATAGTGCCGCTTCTTCAACATTTTGCGAATAGTTCTTCGCATCTCCCATTTCGATGTAATGACTGTAAGTGAGAAAGTAAATGCATTCAAAGATGTACCTGTTTTTTTACACCATATTGAGTGAGGACATCAATTATAGCAATAAAATATATTTCTCGTCTTTCTGCAATGACAATGTGAAGTATTATTAATTTGTCAACGAGGTAGCAATTTGTGCTACGAGCATTGCGGTGTTCACCTTCTATACTTGGAATGGCGTACATATCCACTTCGTATACAACTTCCTTATATTGCGCGCCTCTAGGTGAATCTGGAGGTGTGTTATAAGCCCACCTATATAATAAAAATGCGGTAAGAAATTTCCTTTCCATCTTCTAGAGTCAGTTCTTACATTTTTTTATATCTCTAATGTCTTCAAAAAATAATTCAACTAATTCAATTTATATATCATTACTCATTAGTGTTTGAATTTTCAGCATTTAATCTGCAGACGATAAACAAACTATTATGAATATTTAGTATATATGATTGCATCTCTCTCCTTCATACACTTTTAATTTGAAATACAAGTGGTAAAAGATCTCAACATATTTTTTTATTTTTTATTTAGATGTTGATTCATGCGATTTTTATTTAAAATTGTTTTCATGTAAAGCCACGGATTACTGTAAAAATTAAGCTCTAGAATACCAGTTTTTAGCCACTTTTCCACATAAATCTATCCTTAAGTCTTGGGCGCTTTTAAGACGTTGAAGCAAACCAAATAATTCCAAAGCAAAAAGTCCAATTGGATTGAACCGCGTATCCACTCCTTCCATACAATTTATATTAGTTAGGTACTAATGGTTATCTGCTCTAAAATATAAATCAGTAACTGCTGGGCGCCAGTGAATACATTGTGAAATTTTTTTTTTGTAGAATATGGTCATATTGTTCATTAATTGAGGGAGGAGGATAATTTACACCTGTGCACCAAATTTAAGTACACAAAGTTTAGCCGGGTATGTGTAGATCAGTATAAGCTTTTTACAGTAGTATATATGCTTTTAGAAAAACGAAGAAGAGAATGAAATGCGAAGATTGCGTGATTCCTTGATCATATTTTGCAAATAAAGCATTAATGTTAATTAAAAGGCCGAAAGTTATGGTGATTGAAAAACGAATCATACATATTCATGCGTGTTAAGAGCAATTACGACAAGATGGGTATGTAAGCATGTAAGCGACAAAGGAACAACCTATAATTAATCTAAACTTAACACCACTTGAAAAACATAATATTAACGTTATGTTTACATGGGCAAACACAAACGATGGTTCGCATGGGCAACGATGCCGCGAACAAGGTCTTCCTTCAAATAAATTTAGCAAATTTCAGTCTTCTACCTGTTATAATTTATGATTAATGAGCAAACATCCACAAAATTTTACTTAGTGAAACGGAGTTTTGTTTAGTTTGGGCGTGGCCGTCAACCAATTTTAGCTCATTATCAATACCTAGCAACGTATAAGAATTTGCAAAAATTTTAGAAAATTTGAAATGGATATCTTAGTTTTTGCGACCAGGATTTAGACCTATGGTACCTTTTCACAAACACGATCAAAGCTGACAAAAATCGCCATTTTAAAAAAATGAAACGCATTGTTGTAATGGAAATGTTTTTTTACGAGTAAAATCACTTATCCCTACTAAGCTTATTTGTTACTGGACTGTTCTTTGTGTACTATTGAATATTTAACAAAGAAAACTGAACAAGCTCTTTTTAATAAAAACTAAATTGGCTTGATATATTAACCACTATTCACTAAGAAGGGCTCCTACAGCCATTAATATATTATTAATGCAGTCAAAAGGAAAAAGATCTCCGATGGAGGGTGGGCGCAGGTGGGAATTGATTGGGCTTATATATGTATAAATTTCTCCTCCTTTTGATAAAACTTAAAAGATAAAAAGAATTTTACCTTTCGTTAAACGAATTCCTTGTATATATAAAATTTACTAGTTTCTTTTGAAAAAATAGATAAAAACCGTCTGTCCGAAAATATGAAAATTTTAGTTTTGAAAAAGATTCACCTCCTTCATCTAGCGGGGACATAAACTCAAATTTCAGGCACATGGAAATTGAATATGATGGTGGGAACACTTTAGAGCTAAAAGAACAAACCTATTTACATGATAATGATTTTAATGCTTTTGTTGAAACACAAAGACGAAAAGGGTCAACCAGTCGGGTTTTCCTTAGATCTCTTTTCTGCTTTGTTTGGTTATTTGAAAGAGTTGAAATTAAAAGGCCTTAAAGCATTAGAAACAATTAATCAGTGCAGAGCCACACTACTGTTCGATTATAATGGTTTTAGAAGCAAGAATCTAAAAGCACACACCCCAGGAACCTTTATTAAGAAATCCGAAAAAGTACGTAACATCTATATAGGATATGGTACGAAAGATCTTACTGAGTAACACTGTATCTCATATTCCATCAGATCTGCAGCCAGGTTTCATCGCACAAATCCAGAAGAAGAAGTGTGAAGATCGAATTTATAAATAAACCGATTCCGAAATTCATTAATATAGTAATATTGCATTCTCACCGGTGACTATTTTATACTGACTTTAAAGCAATGCCTTAAATGCGACAGGTTTAACAAATTCTGTAAGCAAATGTAGCTTGTTTGCTAAGTGATTAAACTGGTAAATTTTCCAAACTATAAGTGAAGGTTCCAAAATAAAACGTGCAAATTTTGTCTGAAAAAGAAAAACAAACACGACATCAACAAAGTTATTACCATTGAGGACTGTTATACTTGACAAAGACGCACAGTTTTGTTTTGATTTAAAAAATGTATTCAATGAAGAAAGAGAAAAACTTAATTAAGGTCCGATTGATATGAAAAAAAGAAAAAATGAATTTGATAGCGTACATATATTTATATAGTAGACATACATTAAAACGCGTGCGTAACGTACCGTGCATCCACGCATAAAGAACAATAAAAGGAAAGAAAATAAAAAGAAACAAAAAAAAAAGAAATGGAATGAAATGCTGCGAAAATGCTGCATTAGTATAAATACCTAAACCATCAAATTACGCCACGCGTCGTAAACTAAGTGCTTCTGCTTAAGAACTAGAATTACGCTGACATAAGCACAACCATAAGTAATCATAAGAATAATTTAAAGCAATAGCGTATAAGCTGAAAAATTGGAAAATATGCAAAAATATGAAGTACGTTTAACTCGCACCTAGGGAATGCTTCTGCCCAATCTATTTTGATATTAAGTAGCAAAACAACCTTGGCGGGAACAGCCCAGAAAGCGAACTTCATAGAGATTGCAAAAACCAATCATTCCACAAAACTTGCGCCATTTATCTTCTCTTTTCAATACATTACGATCACTTGTTACGTATTCATTTAAATTCTGGTCTTGGCAACCGCTGTCCATGCGATTTCTTTTCAGTTACGTTGATGTATATATGTATGCTGACAGATATTTATAGTACATTCTAAACCACCTCTCAGTCAGGGAATCCTAGCTTTGAAACAACATTTTTGAATTGCTTCACATCAATTAGCTTTGTAAGCGTATCAACGCATTGCGTTGCAATTTATGTAGATTCGAGTTGAAGATTGCCAGAAGATATGTTGTCTTTCACAAATGATGTTGAATATTAATAAGTTCAGGCCGTTTTCTCTTCTGCCATACTGACACATCTTCTGTTATCGTCATATATCGCAATTAGTTCACCAGTGCTTGCTTTTAAATTTTCTAGCAAGCCTTTTAAGCGGCCTGCTTTTACCGTGGCCGAACTTCATGCCATGTATTTTGCTCCATAAAGTGCACTACTTTCTGGTTCATCTAAGGGATCCTAATCCGACCAATAAATTGCCTTTGACTACTTCCAATTTCACTTTGTTTGCGTCATCTGGGACGAAACTGTTATCAATTTTAGCATATGACTAATTAATTTCTTCTAAACGGTTAATTTGAGGTTCAACATCACGTTCTACGACCATTTTGATAACTAAACTTACTGTCTTCCGGTTCTTGTTGTTCTGTTATGATACTTTTTCGTATAATACATAACGTCTTGCTTAATTCTGCTATGCCGCAATGTAGTTCCACGATGCGACAAGTATGAGCAGCAACACTAAATGTTTCAGGCACAATTAATTTCCTGCATTACTTTATTTCAAGTGATGTTCTGCTTTTCATTGAGCTGAACTTCTCTTGAGTACTACGGCTTAAACTAAAATCTGTGTTACTTTCATATTTCGACGATTGCTAAGCATTAGCTTTATACTGGTTTACGACTGCGTTTCTCTCTATTTACTTTCACTTTAACTTTTCGTTTCCAAACTTCGTGCTCTCTAACATTTTTTTTAATAATTCCTTTATGACTCGAGCTTAACTTTGTCCCAACCCGCCCCCTTTTGTTAGTGCCTTATTATACTCACGTGAGCTTTTTTACTGACTTTCTGTCAAGAAGCATAAGGAAAACGAGATTAATCAAATTTTACATGTCTACCAGTAGCAAATTCTTCTTGCATCGAATTTTTTCCTTAAATAATATACGCAAACTGTATCCGCTCGTCTAAGTTTAAAAGCATATTAAGTTTTCCAAACGAAATCTTTCGAGGATTATTCCTAAAGAGTGCAAAAGTACTTTTAAAAAATTAATCTAAGAAGTCGAAAACATAGGATTCCACGGTATACCAATTGCGTCAGGCAAAGTTTCAGTAAAAGATCACTTTCTTGCAATACAATATATAGTATCACACGAAGTTCATCCTCTTTGGAGTTGAAAAGAAAAAATTTTACTCTAAATGTAGTGTCAGCAATTTAATTAAAAAAGGAATCCGATATAAACACACCCCTTACAAGTCTACTTCTGATATCATTATTATATATATTAATCTAAGGACTGACATAACCCTTGCCAATAAGGCATAACGTGATAACGTCTAACGTGGCAACGTCTCTGTAATTATCTCAACGGAGAACAAAAGGTGGTTATTCTGGCAATTGATTTTAATATTAGACGTTGTTTATATACAGATTCAAACTCAACCAACAGAGCAAACGCCGTTGTAGACCTAGACATAAGGACCAGCATGTTTGACAATCTAAATAATAGCAATTTTCTCTTCAAATATAATCGAAAACGCCCTGTTTGTGGAAGCGCTCTTGGCCTTATCTTCGCCAATTCGACCATTATATTCTTTGAACGGGCAGATTTTAAATGTGCACCCTTCCGCAAATATCAAGCCTCAGTTAAAAACTAAATAAATATTCTATCCCAAATTATTACAATAGGTTTAAAGAGGTTCTGAGAGAATCTAATCTAAAGAAGATCTAAAAAAAGATCGACGAGCTCTCATACTCGATTACATTTGTGTGGCAATCCACACTCTTTTTGTTCCTATATCAAGAGACATCAACAACCCCGCCGCAAAGCCGCTACATTTCTCACACAGAGCGGTAGAGAAACTCAAAGGTATCTGAACATATTATAGAATTACAAACCGATTAGCAATCGGACAGGCACAATTGCCGTCCTAACTTTGGGGTTTACCGGCGTGGCCTTTTCGCCAAATGAATTTGCCACGCTCCGCAATCAAAAAAGTCCAGTGCAGATGCCTGCGGCAGAATCAAATGCGACATATTCAGAGCGCTATCCACCGATGGTCGCCTAGTTCTTTTGTCTGCAATCAATTATTGTTGGAAAAACAATATCATCCTAATTGATTAACGACGGATTAAAATAGTACCTATTCTGAAGTTAGACGAAGCCTTAAATATTCTGGTCAATTTTTTAACCTATCTTATTACTTTCTGTATTTATATAAATACTCAATTCTATAACTAAAGAGAGGCTTACAAATTACTTAAATTCTGGCATTATTCTAGTCCACTCTTTTCTATGTGAAAAGCATAGATCCTCCAACATGTGCGTCAACGAACTACTTTTGCATATAGCTATTGAAAAGACGCGGAAAAAAGGTTTTCATGTATATCTTTAGGCATCAGCAAAGCTCGTGATAGTAAATTTAATGAAATTGGGTAAATTTCTACTAAAATTTGGAGTTCCATTTTATTTGAGATTGCGAATTCTTAACTTGCTACCTAAACATATCTTAATAATTAGCGGTGCAATAGTTGAAGGGCATGGGAACGTACTCCAACATAGCCGTTTAAGTTTCATCTTCTTTAACTTGTACACAGCCAAATTACATGAATTTCAAGGTGACAAACTAATTATTTTTGATTATTTTTTAAACACTTCAGCTGCGGTATCCTTTGATAAAACAGTTAAGATCCTCCCTATTCTATTTTATAATTCCTGTGTTCAACTCAGTTTACCTTTGAACCAGTCAAGCGTCATGTATTTTGCCTAAGAATCAAAAAAACTCGCATACTTGCCTATAAATGAAACAAGAGTAGAACAAGTTCTTGGCAGAATCATAAATGACAGTAAAAATTTACAAGGATACCATGAAAAAGCTAGCCAACTCGGTATGCAATTTTCAATTTTTTTATTCGAGCTTATGACAAACAATCAGACAGTTCTGCAACAAAAAAGAAGCCCTAACAATATATAAGTGTTTTATCAGCCCAAACATACAGTTTTCTCTCACTCGCTTTCCTGCAAATTTCCAAAATACATAAAAAAATACGGACATTTGAAAATAAGTTGTTAAAATGACGTAGTGAATTGACACTCTCAACACCAACTCGTATCCTGAGAATCATTTCTGACGAAATATCTATCTTTAAAAAAACCCAACTTTTAACAGCTGTGATGAAATACTGTACAGCTATGATTTTTGTTGTCAAAAATTTCATCATGTTTTTTATCAAATTAATCGCACCCTAGAATCTGGGGTGGAAGGCGATTGCATTTTGCCATTCTATAGGAAAAAAGATTGCTATTTCTAACTCTACCTTCGCAACTACTACAAACATTCGTTTGCTCTGGTCCTTTTTAATTAAGTTAATAAATGGTAAAGTTCCTTGTCTTTTCTAAAATAGAAATCTAAGAGAAAGTCTATTTTCATAAAAGGCAGCCAATATAATTATGAGCTGTTCAGTCCATTTAGCGTCTTTTGCAAAGCTTGACTGATATTGTTACGTACAATTTCATACTTAATTTACAAAATAAGGAGAATTAGAATTATTTACAGCGTTAAAGGAATTAATTTACAAAACACAAAGGCTTATCTTTTTGTAAAATTTCACTCTATTGGCTGAATAAACGCATGCGATCGACTTCTTTCTTTGAAGGTTACAATCCAATTCTTCGCATCCCGAAAATATATTTTGCTTATAAACTTTCAAAACAGATAACGAATATCATATTTTGTTTTATTTTTTCTTATTAATCGTCATACATAAGGGACTTTCCATCGAGGCATTTTTATTAATCCACAGCTGCACAATGCGCGTGTATCTTAAAATGTGGAAAGGCTTCAAACATTTTCATTTGTTGTTATTAGATTCCTGACATTTTTCAAAATATCGTTTTTAACAGAGTTACTAGATTCTTTTTATCAAATACATGATTTTCTTAACAGTATCTACAATTTATTATAACATCGATAAATATTACCAAATCAACTATCCGGCCTGTTGAAGTCATATTCAAGAAGACCGCTGTAACAAGCTAAAATTAAGGGTTTTTCGACATTTTTTTTTGGATGGAAGGAGGTTATTAAGCATACCTTAAGGTATTAGTCTGCAATTCCAGGACCACAAAACTATTTTTCCAAGTTTAAACATTCCCCATCTTTCTCAAAGATATTATGCTACGACTTGTCAGTCGGCATGTCCAAGGCATTTTGCTTACGGAAAACCCCGAAATTTTAAAGAAAATTTTTTTTTGCAGATAATGAACTTTCTTCTATGTATTCTAAAAGGCGCAAAGCCTATACTAAGCAAAAAAAAATGCATTTTTTCAAAATTTTACAGTGCTTCACCCACTTAACCTAACTTTTAATTTTGAATGCTTCACATAATTCGTTAGTAAATTAAATAAGTTTGGTACTGTCGAATGTTGAGCTGTTGCGTGTTTGCCTTGTCCTAACGGTACACCTGTAGCGTGTCTCTGTAATAGATGCCTAGATGATTTTTTTTGATTCGTTTATAAAACCTAGGTTAAAATATTAGATATATTATTTATGCAAGCACATGTAAATATTCATTAATTACGGGCACGCCACTGTATTCTAAGTATCGTAGGACTTTATTTATAAAATTGGAAGAAATATTTATAGCAAATTATTTATTCAGCCAATGGAGTTTACAGAAATTAGAGATTTATTATGAATTCATTCCGCTAAGCCCCACGATTCAACTGCCCCGCCTTGAATGAAACTGTTGTTTCTAAAACTTTCCAAGTATTATCATATTTTCCTTCCTTCTAAGCATTTTGGCTTAACGTTGTGAAACGATATGCTCAATTATAAATAAATAAACCGTAAGATATCTTAAACGGAATTTTTAATTAAATAAATAAAGATTATTTTGAAGTTTTTGAAGAAATGAAAAAAAATTGAGCTTTGGTAACGTAACATTCCAGAAAATGTCCATGAAAATACGAAATGTATATAACTTTTATTTTCAAAAGCAATTGGAAAAGCTTTTAAGAAATAGCTTTTAATGGCTGCGTCAATAATAAACGCAACAACAAATTCTTCCTTCATAAATTCGAAAGACAGTAGTAATAATAATTAGGAAATTCTAATCCCCAAATCTCGTTAAATCTTTTTGATGGAAGTACACTGCCTTCAATACATAAAAAAGTACTGCATCCTACCAATGTTTTGATTAGATTTAAAGTCTAATTTCAAAAAAAGGAAAATTATGACCTAAAATAGTCTACTCAAACAGCCATAAAAAATTAACTCAAACTCTCTTAAAAACTAGATTCATACCCCGATAAGTTTGGATTAAACGTAGTTAATATGGTTGAGGACATATAGAAATAAATTAGACAAAAAATAAAGACGTAACAAACACTTCTTTGAGAAACCTTTTTCTACAATTGCTACTAACCGCCAATTTTCATTAAACTATTTCTTAATTATGAGCGAATGTCAATCAGGATTCTTTTGTTTATTTCCTTGAACAGATTCGCAATGGCATAAATAACTGTCAATAAAAACTAAGCTTATCTTCTTTTTTAGTGTGATGATTACTTTAAAGTTTGAATTGCGCAAACAAGTCTGCACATTACTCTACGGCATGCTGAAGAGCAGGCACATCCAAGAAATAATCGTCTAAAGGATTTTTTTTCAATATAATATAAAAGTAGGATTTAACATTAATTAAATGCTCCATATTTGTCATTTTTTAAACATTTTAAATTTTAAAACAAAAAACAAGTGAAAGAGTCGTATTCGGGTTTAAAAACGAAGTTTTTGTACTGCAGTTTAATTTAATTTAATAATTTAACCAAGTCTCCCGTGGGGTCGTTATGATAAATCCATTTCAGAAACTTTCCGTGTGGAGAAATATTTTGCTAACATTAAGAAATGTTCTTTGTGTTTATGTATACAAGACAATGTAAATCGTTGTAAATTGACACATTCTTCAATTAAAGAAAAGGCAACTTACAAATAACACGCCCAACAAGTCAACAATTAATTTTTTTACAATACAATAAATTCCACCTGTTTTGTAAGAAAGTAAAAGCACCACTTATTACCTTTCGCCGCTGTCACATTCTTCACTTTCACTATTTTCGCTTCGTCCAGTGCCTTGAGCAATCTCGCTATGGAGAGCTTCCTCTTCAGCACGCACACAATCATGAATGCCAACTAACAATGAATAATCCATAATGTGCAATTTGGTAAGTAACTAAATCGTAAAAAATAAGCAATTAATAAAAGAACTAAATATGATTGTCACAGCTGGTTTACGATGACAAGGAAATTTTGGGATTAAGGAGAGGTAGCTTATTTTGGAATTTGATGTAAAAGTTGTAAACCAGCTATTATAACTTACGCACCTCAACATCATTTGCGAGTAAGTCCATAAGCTTCTTTTTGGCATCATCTCCAATTTCTACACGCACTTTTTGTTTTATAAAATCGTTATCCTTATAAGTAGGCAAATTTTTCTCTAATTCTTTCTCTGACGCTTCTCGGTCCACTGTGCTTCCTTTCAAATCGAATTTTCTATAAAACGTTCATGCGTTCATATCAATTTTCACCACAATTTTAGTTTAATTTATTTAACTTACTTATGAATTGTTAAATGTGAACTGAATACATTTCGCATTACCACAAAATAATATTGAACACTTTCCACGCTTATTCTGTACATACCTAAATACTGTGGTAATAGGGTATTACCATGCCGTTCAACGACGTACTATACACATATAAATGAATATATTCGTTCAATTATGATTTTTAGATAGCGTATAGACTATATTTATATTTACTGGATGATATTGTTTCAAAAACGCATGCATACGTTCAATCTCTTCCGAGGTCAAACTTTTTATTATGAAGAATTTGTTATAGCTCTCATAAAACTGCGCTGCAGATTTTCCAGACGATTCAATCCGTATCGGTTGAGAGCGAGTAAGCGACTCACGATAATCAACATCATCGACACCGAAACGCTCGCGTAAATTTCGAAATACTAGAGGACAATACTCCTTCACCTTAAAATGTGATGGCATGTTTTCTCTGTAAAATAATGACTCTAGTTGACAAGAAATTGGTACATAAAATAAAAGATTAACGTTACTTATTAAATAAGTGATTGTCAACCTTGATTTTTGAAAAAGCACGAAAATCATCCGGCAATAACATTACAGGTATGTTTACGTGACTAAGTTCATTAATCTATCAAAGACAAGAGGGAAAATTTCTTTAAATGAGATCGTTTAAAAGTAATTGCATTTACCGTATGATTGACTCCCCACATAAATACACTAAGTATAGGCTCGTTTGCTCGAAAAAGCTTGACTTTTTGGTGTTTAACACGAAAGTGTTTTTTTTTCAAAATTCGTGGCTGTACGGATGAAGACGTCTTTTTATCCATGATGATAGTGTGTACCAATATTATTTAAAATGTGTGAACCTATTACGTCAAGTGACCATTTTCAATAGAAAATTATTCCATGAAAGAGCGCAGCATTGTTTATGCGTACAAAACTTTTGACTTATGCGACGTTAGTTTATTAGTTAAACTGTATTGCCTTATTTTATTAGAAGTTTCAGTAATCCTCTTAAGTTGTGCAAAATAACTACAGACTAAATCTTTCTTAAAACAATTGATTACATTGTATATACATATTTTTTAGATTAATAATAATTCAGCTTGTTCATATCACATATTGCAATCAGGCTATTGGTTCTTTAAGACCACACTTCACACAAATATGCGAATTATACATGAAGCTAGAAACACTGAACATGAAAAACTGCAACTCAATAATTTTATTCCCTTCTTTAGGCCAGTTACAAATGCCTTGTCACATTGTGAAAAATGTACAGAAAACCAAAAGAACTGCCGTATATCATTTCTATAAGAACAAACGTGACTAATTTTGTCATTTCTTTCTTATTGTCACTTCTTTCTATTATTACGGTTACTATACAAATTAAGTCGTTTACTCGTAAGAGTTCCGCACATTTCAAGAATATTAATAAAATGAGAAAAAAAAGAGAAACTTGAATTCCCTGAAGATGTCAAATAAAAGAAAACAGACATCCGGTTCTTTGAAATTAGAAAATTGTTTTTCCAGAAAAATTGATAATTTATTGAAAAAAGAATTAATGGCGTTCGTTGTAGTGCTTATCGTTTCCACGCTCTAATTTGCCGATTATTTCATTGCTTGCTTTGAAAGAGTTCTTAAGCGTTAAAATCATATACATATCTTGCACAGTAAGATGAGAGAGAAGTGGTCGGTAAGAGATTGCAGATATTAGAAAATAAAGTTTTGATATACCTACGTATATATTAGATCCGTCAATGACTATTTACATAGAAAGTAGGTAGCGTCGTGAACTTAACAAATCCTTACCGATGTAAATAATTATTTTTTCTTTATTGTTGTGAAAATTTAAAAATGGACACGAAACTCGTGTTGGGGACCCACATCCAAACGTATATATATTGCGTGCAGAGTACACAAGAACAATAGAATACACATATTCATGGCATTACATATTTCAGACGGAACGTCACGTCAACGAAGTTTCAACTATAATCATGCCTGCTCGAGTGACTGACCGCAGTCACTTTTTTTAATTATCAAAACACGAAAAAATTTTTTTTTCAATATTTTTGAATGGACATATAAGCCACCCTTGTTAGCTTAGTCCAGTTAAAAAAAAATACTGGTTACAAAAAAGTAGGTTTGCTACTTCTATATATAGGTATATAAAAATTCTACCAAGTTTGAAAAGTGGTCCAGAAAATGGTACTTGTCAATACCTATAACTACAATACTGCATAAGGTAACAGAAATTAGCAAAAAGAGGCGACAATTCCGAAAAGTCTCCTGACTTTTCAGGTCAACCAATTAATAACTATATCTGCTGTAGCAATTCGATAAGATGGATTTTTAATCATTCACTGAGATTTTTACGGACATTGAAACGAAATATTCTGCAACTAAAATGTCGTTACAAAACGTGTGCTTGTTTTTCTTAGTAAAATTAAAATTTTTCGATTGCGAATATTTGTCGCGGTTTTCAAACATTCCCAATTGGTAAAATTTTTCTCCATATGAAAAAGGAAGCTCTGCGACCATTTACATTGAACATCTCATTTCCTTTAAAGGCCGCAATCGATCCCACAAACTTTTCAATGTTATATTGCGATTTTCAACAGCAATAATTTCGCTAGTCCATTGCAACTAAGTAAAACAAATGAACCGGGAATAATCATTGTGAAGCTCTGAACAGTAAGTTGTTGTTGTCGTCCATATCAAATACAGTGAGTCTCATTAATATTGGGTTTTTTCGCTCGACAAACAATAAACGCTTGTTAAACCTAGTCCATTGTTGAAATATAAATATTTATTTTACCATTTTGTACTACTAGGGAATACATATTAAAATATTAAAAAAAAAACACAAACAAAGCATTGTTTCAGTAGACAAGAAAATTAAATAACTTCAAGAACTCAACAAACGTAGGGTCAATGTTGGGTTTTTCATATAATGAATGATATCAAGAAAAAAATCAGCATATTATTAAAAATTAATATTTGATGGGGTTTCCTATTTGTTTAATGAAATCATTTAAGCGTTTTGACATATCTTGTATAATTTTTCGTGCGTGGAAAACAAGGATCTTCCTCTATTCTTCTTGTAGTCTATTTTCCGGATATTGGACGGAAGATATTGCTTTCTCCCACGGCGGTCGAATTTATGCCACATATTTTTGATGGAGTTCGTGACTAGTGATTGGGGAAGAGGATGAAGGACTTTGGGGCAGTTATATTAGAACCATTCTTGAATTAAGCGGGACTTATGCTTGAGGTCGTTACCTTGGTAGAGTTTGAACGTTTCGAAAATGCTAAGTTTGTCCGCACTTTCTTTCAAATTTGCAAATCTTAGTGAACTTAGAAACGCGTTTTTTCGCGAGGAAACAATATAATGTTGACATTAATCATAAACAGAAATTAATAATAATAAATTTTTCAATGCTAAAGTGTTTATGAACTACAGAGTGTAAGATCTATAAAGTAAGCTTGCCCTTTCCAACACTTTTGTTGAAATTTATATAACTAAACCAAAATTGTCAAACCACAACTTGTGTTGAACAGCAGTTACTGATTTCATCAATGCATCTACTATTTGTTTCTCAGTTTTTATGAAAAAAAGCAAATCTCTGCTTCGTGCTTACTCTCATGTATAAAATTATGTTGAACATCTTGAGTAGTAGCTGTTAGAGGATATAATGATTATCATTAACTAGTGCAATTGAATTTTCGTATTCGGAATTAGTTTAAAACAGATTTGTGCAATCAAAGTTTTTTCATGAGCTATGGTCGATACACGCAAATACTCGGCTTCAGTAGTCATGGTGTCTTTTGCTGCACTAAGAGATAAGTCCAGAATTGAATCTCTATCAACCGTGCAAAGCGTCAGATTTGCACCTAAGTTCCCAATGCACAATCTTGCACAACATATATTAACATAATTTCCTGAAAAATTTCTCGTATTTGATTGTTTAAGCATTTTTCAGCTTCAGAAAATAATTTCATGCGAAGTTTCTCCGTTAATTTTCTCTTTAAAGTATTCTGAACACAATGACTGCTTTTCACTGCATGCTGTCTGTCAAAACAAAATTGATTGTGCGTGTTTAATATGTACTTGATCACATAGCTTGCTTTGCTTATTGCATCTTTAATTAAATTAATATTTATATTTCTGCTTGCTAAATCATTGACAGGCATAGTGATGTATTTATGAGAACAAAACAAAATCACTGTAGTTCATATTTTAGACTTTAAAATGGTTATTTGCATTTTTCTTAAAAAAGCATTAAACTATTTCTATACAAAAAAACGTTCTTTTTTTTCCCTTTATTAATTATATTTTACTTCAAAAAATCACGTTTGAATAAACTCTCTCACTTCATTATTTTTGCTCTCTATTAATGTTTATGTAAAATTCTAATGATGCTGTCAGCGAGCTAATCAGGTAGTTGAAAGTTAGCTTTCGCTTCGCTATTCAGCTGTTTAGCATAAATGAAAGTGAAAAAAAATTAATTTTTCATACGTAAATGCCCGTTCTTTATATACTATAAGTTTGAAAAAATTAGCAACTCTGGTGCAATTGAAATATAATTTGTTCGCTGCGATAAAATTTGTGCAAAATAAAGGAGTTTGTCCAAAGATTTTAATAAAATTTAACGTAAAGAACAAACTTTATTAAATTTAAGTGTTTGCGAAAGAATGTAAATTAGTAAAGGTACAAAGGAAATAAAATTTCCTGTTGAGAGATAGAAATAAAGGAATTAATTTATGCTCAACAACAATAACGATAACAGTAAAAAGTGCAGACGATGGAGCGCTAAAATAAAGTTCTTTTACTACATATGAAAAAATATCCACGTAAGTTCCGTATTCTGCCGAGCTTCTGGCGTTTTAAGAGACATCGTATTAAATTAAAACCGGAAAATTGAAATGTATGTTTTTTTTTTTTTTTAGTAAATATATTGCAAACATATTACTTAGCGTCATAGAACTTCTGCACTTCGCAGAGTGCGTGCATTTATCGTTTCATATTTTTTTCAGGTAATATTAGTCATGATGACTACTGAGCGCCGCTACTTGGTGTATGCTAAAAATGCAACTGGCCGTAATAACATAAATTGTGCTTTTTGGGAACGAACACTTCTTTTTGGCTGTGCTAATACCTCGGAGAAGTAATTAACAATAAAAATAGAATTTCCAGGTACGAATACAAGTACGTTGCGATTAGGCGTTAGATGGAGGTGGCATGTTCTTGCAAATTAAAAATGGTTTCGCGCAAATGGAAGCTAAGCTTAATTAAAGTTTAGAAAACAGCCTGATGAATCTCGAGAAACAGACGTGTGATTTAGCGCTTCAACAACATAGTCGTGGTTTCCAGGAAATTGGTGGTTTGCGAGTCAAGCTTTTGCAGCAAGACTAGCAAGTTGGTGCGAAAATTGCTAGGGTGCGGAACGAGATATCCGGCGGCCAACTGGCCATGCGACAAGATCTGAACGATATGACGGCCAAATTGGTTAAAATTGAGCACCAACACAACGTGCAGCTTCGCTGCTTAAACAGGTTTGATGTCATAGTGAGTGGCTTGCGAACTGACATGAAAAATGTGACAGAACTCGTATTGAAGATTGCCGAGCGGTGCAAAATTAAGGCGACTTATGCGGATTTACAGTACTGTTGCTATTTAGCCAATGGGAACAAGTTTTCAATTAGATGCAGTTCAATATACATGCGCTATGCGGTTATGTTAGGGTATGCCAAAGACCCTTCTATTAAATTCAGCTATATAACACTGGCGACACCTGTAAGATTGGCCATCTGAAATGTAAAAGTTTGAATTATATGAAAACTGACGAGATTAGGAATCTCGTTTGTGGTAGTGCATGGGAGGTCATTGGCTTTAGTAAAACCTGGTGGAATAGCCATGTTTCTTCAAATTCGTTTAAAATTTCGGGATATAGTTTGTGCCGGAATAATAGGTCGACGAGGAGAGATGGGGTGTAACGTTATATATTTCAAATAGAGTTAGGTTTTCTGTTCTAAGCTGAATCACTTAATAAGATGACGAAAAACACATTTGATGAACTAGAAGCACCTGGGATAAGTTACTAATTGGCATTGTTTACTTGTCGCATGGCGATGTCTACTTCCTTGAATACGCGATCAATGAAATTTCAACCAAATACGTTTGTGTTATTATCATAGGTGACTTCAATTCCAATTTAGTTAATCCTACGAAACCCACTTTGATATTTAATTTCTGCCATCTACTAAATATATCGATTGTTCACAATTTCTTCTCCACCCATCCCCGTAATGTAAGGTGCCTTCCTTCTTGACTATTTTTTAATAGCTAATATGGAGCTCTCAGCTTATGGGCAATGCCAATTGGCAAGAACCTCTCACCATGCCTTAATTTTCATGACTCTTAACACTTGCCTCCGTAAGGTGGATACATCTTGGGAATTTTACGATTATAATGGAGTGAATACACGGGCACTGAGATCCAGAATTATCTCATTTGACTTTAATGGCATATACGATACTTTCGATCTGGATAATCAGATGAATATTTTGAATGGTAACTTGAATCTAATTCGTCAGATTATACCCAAAGTTAGGCGCAAGGCTGCTGTCAATTGTGGGTCTAGATTTAGTTGTAGTGAAACCAAATTTCATCTTTCTCTGCGTAATTTAGCTTACAAGGCGTATTTACGTGACAAGAATGATAGTAATTGGAGTACCTATTGCACACAAAGGAATATAGACAAATATGTTATTAGAAAATGCAGGAGAAATGCGCATTTACTAACTTTCAGGGGTTCAAACAATCAGCAGCTGTGACGTAAATTACGGCAATTTGGGCTCAAGGATACTGGAGATTTAAATCTGGGTGCTGCCGAGGTATCTGCCATCAATTATCATTTTCCCAAAAACCAAGTATACATTGTTAAAAATTTTATGGGTTGTTGTCCTTTCGCGAGATAAATATGTCAGAACCTTTAGCGGCATTTAATAAAATGCCGCCAGGAGTGGATGATTTCTCTCTTAGATTCTTGGAATTAATTTGGCCTTGGATTAACGCTCATATAATATATATTATTAACCACATTCTTACTAAATCTAAGTTTCCCTCAGCCTGGAAATGCGCTGGTATTATTCCTATCATGAAAAGTGGCATTCACTTGATCCCTCGAAACTCAGGCCTATTTCAATTTTGCCTATTCTCTCAAAGGTCTCTGACCATATAATTAAGAAACAAATTATGAAACATCTTGGCAATCACTCCCTATTCTCTGACTCTCAATTTTGCTTTAGAAAAATTTGTAGCACTTGTGTTATCGTCGCGGGATCCAAATAAAGCCTTTGATAGGGTTTCAAATGTGCTTTTGATTCATAAACTCGTGTAGGAGTTTAACCTTTCGAAGGCATCTGCTGCTTCTTCCTCTCAAATGGTTTATCACTTATATCTTTACGTGCTGTCAAGTCTGAGCTGTTGAAGGTGCGAAGTGGTGTGCCCCAGGGCTTGTTCCCCCCAGCTTCGTGTAAGGCCTACGCATTTGCAGATTTTATTTTCGGGGAGTGTTGATAATTTGCAGTGATATCAAGCTTACATCGACTACATCGGCTACTAACGTCGATTTGAACTGTATTTGTCGTTGGATAGCTGCGCATGAATTTGAGGTGAATTGGGCTAAAATATTTACGATAGTGTCAACCGCCGAATGTACATCTGCATTTTACTTTATGGTAAATGGTCCCAATGTTGAAATTTTGAATAGCTTGAAATGCCTGTGGTAATTACCGACAATAAGTTTGCTTTCACGTACACATAAATTCCCTGTGGTCTATGGTCAATTTCCTATTTAGAAAGTTGTATTCTTCGAATGACTGTATGCCAATTGAAATCAAAATTAAAGTGGGCAAAGCCAAATGCCACTAATAATTTATGCCCTAGAAGTTTGTAGTTCCACGAGTACTTCAAACCTGAAGAAACTACGACTATTATATAATCGCATAGTTAGATATGCATTCTCCTTGAGATATGCATTGTCTGAATCCATATCTCAGATTATGTTCTAAGTTTTCTAGAATGTTGTTTCGCTAATTTTATTAAACTTATACTTCTCCCGAACCTTTACAACATTATCTTATGGCAGATGCCGAAGGGGCTTTTTAATCTAGTTTCTTTTAGTAGATCAGTTCGCAGTAACCTTCTGTTGATTCCTCGAGTTACGTGCTCTCTGGTTAAATCCTTTCGGTTGAGAGTTATAAGAGCGTATAATTCCCTGTCCAGGGAGTTGCGATAATTTAGATGCTCTTATCTCACTTACAAACGCAGGCTTTTAACCTTCGTCGCTAACAATGAGATTACTGATGAACTTAGTATTGGAGTGATAGCATGGGTGTGGTATGTGTTATTTGCTTTCATATTACTCTAGTTACCTTCTCCAGTTTCTTTTTTATTTATTTTTTTTTTTTGTTCTTTTTATCTTCAATTTTCTTTCACTTTTCTATCAGTTGTTTAGGAACATTTTGTTTTATTATATGTTATTATTGCACCTAAGATAGACGTTGTTATCTATTATAATAGGCCTTAATAGCTTTGAGGTTACGATAATAAATAAGTTCAGGTTAATACAAATGATCATTTTGCTTTAGTAAAGCAAGCAACCTATGTATTTAAGTGATCTTGTGTATTGTATTACACAAAAGCGAAAGGAAGTCATTGTGTTCAGCACTTTCAGTACTCACCATTTCCCTAGGTAACTACGTATGGGCGTTTGTTACTTTCAACATGAAAATAAATACAAGCTTCAATTTGATTGCTTCTCCAAGCGACTTTTTTAAAGCTTCTCGTAATCAATATCTTTTCCCATAAGTCTATGCCTTCTGCATAAAACCTTTCACAACTAGTCGATCTTCTTATCTTTTAGAGCCATCAGATTTATCTTTAATTCTGAAAATCAACTTGCTGCCCATAGTTTTTACCAGGGCTTTCAATTTACCACATATATTTTGGTCCTAAATAACTTAGTCTACTTTCAACAGCTCCGAGTCATTTGTTTACAAAGCATTGCAAATATATGAGCCACTGGATCTTTGTAGTATAATTATCAACTAAGAAACCTTCCCGTTCCTTCAGTTTTGCAAACCGCTTAGTTCTTTGTAAAGTGGGCTGTGTTTTCACTTTTCTGCTTGACTAATGCCTTTTGATGTGGGTATGCCAATATAATAATATTGTGGTTAACGTCGACTATTTCCCCTACTTCTTTGTTATCTCCTATAAACTAACAAGTTTCTTGCCGTTAATAAGCTACAATCGCTGAGAAATTCTTATTGTTTTTAACATTTCCTCCTTTAGGGCAAATTAATGCATAGCGTCCGTTTTACTTCTCAAAAACTTTGTTATTCTAACTAAGAAGAGATGAATAACCATGTGCGCGATACTTAAACAAAACTTTAAATGTGCACTATTCTAATATCGTTAGCAGAATGGGCCATTTGACAGCAAATTTTATTGAAAAGTATAGAAAAAAGTAAAATGAAAACAAATCATATTCAACTGTGCTCGAGCCTTTTACTCCCAACACCATAACGGTAAAAAACAAATGAACTGTATGAAATTTCGTGACACTATACTATTGGGTGAGCGCGAGCGAGTTTTCCCATTTTTATGTAGGTACTGTAGAATCGCCTATAGAGTATACGTCTAATTTTTTCTCGTTTATTTGTACTAGTTTATGACTACTGAGCTCGAACGTAACGGTACTTGTTATTGAACAGAAGAAATCTGGGAGTTAATCATGTAAGCAAGTGGCAATGCAGTAGGCGACAGATACATATAAAATCTAATCACGTAAGCATATAAAATCCAATCAAAGCGCTAAATCCGTTCTCTGAGTTACAGCAAATTTGCTGGGAACAAATTAGCATTACTATTCAGTATAAACCAACAAAAGTTACCATAAAATTTTCTTCAGATTTACCTTTATAGAAAAACAGATGTAAAAGAAAAATACAAACACCTGTTAGAGATTGAGATATTTTCAATTTGGACGTTTAAATGTGTAAATTGTGAAGAAAAAGAAGAAACAAATTAAGGGTACATACAACTTTTTTTAAAAATCGAACTAAATTAAGGAATATATCGTTCAATGACGAGGAAAACAACGCCAACCGCGACGCACAAGAAAGGTTCACCACGAGTCGGGTTTTGCAGGATGCCTCCGACTGCCTAACGCTACCTCAAAAAGTGTAAGTAAATTGTTTTTAATATTTACAAACGACGTATAAATATATATTATATTGCTGTATGTGGATTTGGGCAGAAGTTGCATGTTTCTAAAGCGGCTTTTCATTGCGTCCTCGAAAAAATTGGTATGAAAGGCGGTATGAGGAGTGCGTATATACCGCCGATGTTGCGCTTAGCCATGACTTTGCAGTTGTTGGCGTTGGGAGGTTACCAATGGCTTGCCTGTAACTATCATGACGTAAGTGTGCGCAAAAGTGCGCAAAATACGTTATCAACTGTTGTATCAGAAGTGTACAAAACTTTGTTTGGAGTAATTGCATTGGATCGTAGACGCGAGCATAAAAGTGTAGTTTTACCAGAAATTTGGTATACCAGACAGTAAATAATTGAACTTTTTTTCACAATAAACGATCATTATAATATTTTTACTATTTATTATAGCGACTGAATGTGTCAATGGAATGCATACATGTTTTTCAAAGCCAGTGGAAAATGAAGTGATTTTCCTTAATCGGAAAGGAAAATGTTAGTAAGTAATCTGAATATTTGTGTATTAGCAACACCTTTTTATTTACATAAATATAAACATTTCTTTCTACATTTGCGACGATGAAATGAAAATCCAGGCAGTCAATTTCAAATTTCCCGGATCTTGCATGTGTGAAGGCACTCCAGTGAAAGTTTATCAAGAAAACTATTGGACTGGGCATGTTAGCAACGCTTGGCTGCTAGTGGTAAAGAAAAAAATTAAAGGTTCGAAAAACTAGGTCGTCTTTCTAATATTTTTTCCTCCTCAAGACTTCGCTGATGACAACTTACCGAAGTTCGGCGGATCCCCTAAAAAAAAAAAGCGAAATCCATTGCAAGGCGAGGAACATTGTAGAAAGATGCATTGGACTGTATAAGGGTTATTTTTACAGTATTTAGTATTTCGAAAATCGGATTGCAGCTGTTAACTATTTCTTTAAGTCGATGGCGTATTCTATAAGAACAGCGGAAGAGTCGCGATAGTCCAACAACAAGGGAAACAGAGGAATCTTGTAAGCATTATTTCCCATGTTGATTGAAGGAAACGTTTTATATATAGGCATTTAAATACAAATTTTTTGTGAATCCATTATGGTCTGTTCAACATTCAAATCCATTCATCATTTTATAACGTAACACAAATTATAAATAATTTTCTTTTCATTTCATTTTGCACGCTTCTTATTGTTTACCATATGTGGTTTATTTATACCAAGAAACAAACGCCAATCTGCTTCTCATTTTTCACTCTTTCTCCGTTTTTAAAGTATTGTTGGCGATGGTATATGATTAGCCTTTTGGCGACACAAAAAAAAACAGGATGATAATCACGGTAACGGTCGCCTGCTTACATGATTACGCGCCTGAATGATTCCCATATCGTTGCAATTCTAATTGTATGCTTTTAGCGAATCCGAGTGGCAACAACACTATTTTTAATATTACCTCTTCTTTAATAGCAAAATCTTAACAGACAAGTCATCCTGTATTGGTGCAATAAGCAGCAGACTGTTAAAAGCCACTCCCAGGAAGGCAATATAAAGCCTTATTAAGACAACCAACGACTGCTTATATTGAAAACGAACGAAGATTTATCTAATCTACTGCATTTTTGCTGCGATTTATTTTAGTTATTTCTTATTGCATGCATGTTCTTATACAATTTGTTACAACACTGCTTTATAACTATAGCTATTTGTTTACATTATTAGAACAGGAGTGTGAATAAGCGAATTCGAACCGACAGCTTGTGTGTATTAATATCCACATGGTGGTACTATTGAAGATTGGATCGGAGTTGGATTTGATTAGGCTTTTGGTTTAATGTTGTCAGTCTGAATTTCAGTTCCTAAAAGTAAAACATCTTCGGCTTATCCCGGATTCAAAAATCAACTTCAGTAAATGTCTTCTTTCTTACAATCAATTAATTAATTTTATAGAAGTTACATCTTCATTTGCAAATAGAAATATACGCTGAAATTATCCCAATTTTTATGGCTAGACTTAAGCTCTCATCTGTTGTTGAGATTCAGAATGATGTCACGAAGGTTTGTGTAAAAAAAAGCCGAATTAGTAGCCTATCGCGATGCTCTCCTACCCAAAGTGTACGTTGGATTGGTTGCATCGATGTAAAGTCAGTATTTCAAAATTAACATACACCTATAAACCCAAGTGTGAAATGAGCAGATAAACAAACTGATATTTTGAATATAGTATTAATTTTTATATTAATATTAAAATATTTTATTGTTATTGGTAAAATTATTATCTTTTTATTTTTATTTTATTTATTGTTAATATTCTTTTTCTAACGATAGTGCGACTCTAGCAGATTATAGCTTAAACATTCCAAATAGTGGACTTGGCCATGACTTTGTACCCGACGTAGATCAACGTGAAGATTTACTTTTACTTGATATATAGGTAGTTGGCATTAGGGTTAACTAAAACATGAACTTAAAAATTAATAATTAAATAAATTATGAAAATTTCGACCACGAGTGTATTGAAACGGCAAGTAAATAGCATATATAACTTACATATAAATTGCGAAATATATAATGTACGAGGATAATATAAATTTTGCAGCGAAATTAAAGCTTTTTTAACTTGATTTTAGTTCTTTCGTAAATGAAAATATGGTTGTTAGCAAACAAAAGAAAAATGAACTACATATATGGCTGCACCATATTCCATGCAAAATAGGGACACGTCGAATAATATACAACGCGAGAATTTGATTCAAATTCGTAATTATAGCTGTTGTAAATATAAGAATCATATTTACATACTGCTTGTCTTTTGCAAGTAACTTTTCGGAAACGGTGGGAGAACTCTTACCACGATTTATCTGAATACCGAATTTAATAAAAGGACTTTAACGAAGAAGTTAAAAAAATTTTGAATATGTAATTGAAAAATAAAAAAAAATTTGTCGATTTTTCCTAAGCATGGGGAATTGGTGTGACCTATTTCGTTGATTTTTAAACTAGAACATATAGATACAATAAAAAGAAAAAATATTTAAGACCAAGTTTGTTCTCCCAATCGTGATTTCAACCTCCAGAAAGATATATGACTACATAGACTTCCGCTATTGACGTTGACTAAACCAGCGGTAGAGAGATAAAACTGATAATAGGAATGACTGTTATTTGTTTTGTTTTATCATATAAAGTCAATGAGCACAGGCAGCGGATCTTAAAAAGACTATCGCAATCGGCACGGTCAACTTATTCAAAGGAGAATTTAGCGGAAAAATTATCTCATATAACGATCTATTAATTAGCCTCGAAGGTATGTGCCTTGATGCTATTAGGTTTTTATTTTTAAGGATAACCATAAGACGACAATCGGCGGTATGTAAACCATCATAACTATTGATATCATAAAAATTGGATTGCGAATGAACTCGTTTTAATAAATCTATATAGGAATTAAGAATTAAATTTCAAAATGGTATCTTTTATATACAAACAAAAATCCTAGCTCAAGCAATTCTAAACGTTCTACTACCAACTCTACAATTAACCAGGCACCGACTATTTAAAATAAATACATAACTACATATGAATAGCTAGATATAAGGGTATAACAATTTTTAGGCTTTGTATTGTACTCTACGCTCTGCCAGAAAACTTTTGTACAAGTCTTATAACAAATTCCGGACTACGAGAACTATATGTATAATTAAGCATTTACCTCGTACAACAGCAGCTTCTAACGTCTATGTTGCCACTTCACTTTAAGTTTCTAAGCAAACTTGTGGCGTCAAGCAAATATGATTACTCTGGTTTAAGATAAAACCGAGAATCGATATTCATCGTATGTATTCTTTTTATATTCATGACTGCTTTTGAAACAGCAGCTTCGCATTTTGAATTTTAGTATCTCGTTTGAAAATTTCAGGCGCACTACGCGATGCTACATTTTAGTTAATGACCTATGAACGTGCTCCTTTTATTAATAAAATTTTTAAAAATATCGTCATAACGACCTTCAATGTTAAATGGGATTTATGCTCATCTAAAAATGATGTAACAATCAATTTTTTTCTAACTCTTGAAAAACAAAGCAAGTAGTAATGTGGCACCATTGTCAGTAAATAACTGCAAAAAGTCTATGAAATAAGCCTGTCAAATTTGTGCTGTGGCGCTAAAAAGGCAAAAGTGACATTGTCTACATGAACCTTAACAGAAATTTATTATACAGGATAATTGCACCAAAAATAATTATTGGGCTACCGTATATCTCAAGAAAACAAAATGTGTTTGCTGAGTATGTCATACTTTGCTAACTACCCACAATTTACTTGTTTATTTTCGACTGACTCCTTTCTGCACTGAAATAATGGTATATTTTATCAAATGATTTATTTATTCTTTCTTTGAATATAAATCCCTTTGGTATATTGTTGGGATACAGATAATTTACGTTGCTGTTCCCTAACCTTGCCATTAACTAGAAAAAGATAAGCACAATGGTATTATATGCATTATACGTGATCACTGCAATATGTCTACCAGGTGTAAAAGTCGATCTACACATGGACAAAGCGTTCATTTCAAGAGAAAAATTAAGATTATTGAATACCGCCTATCTCGGGCTACATACTTTCTTAACAAATATGCATATTCCATGCCGAAAGGATCTTTCGATGCCATTTACGTAAGTATGGATTTTTGATAATAAAAATGCTACTCAGCAAACAATAACCCATAGATTGAAAGACGTGTTAAGCAACGCGTGGATTGTCTGGTGAATGCAGCAGAAGCAATAAATCACCCCAGATCACAGATGATAACTTTTTCAGGATGGGTTATACAATGCGAGATCGACCCTCATCATGCTAAAAAGTCTTATTCAAAGATCATTGCATGGTTTTGTCCTTATGTTGATTGTTCCGTTGATCCACATTATTATTACTTGCGCATCCACTATGGTCCTTTGCCTTTTTTCATTACCTATCACGTGTCAACAATGCTGTCATTGGAATTAAGCAGCAGAAGTAGCTTTTACTTCAATTCCCACGCTTAAAAAAGCGACCAACTGCCATTGCGGTTAAGCCCTAAGCGCCGACTATATTTGTATCACAATATATAACAGATATTTCAATTGAGTTGAAATATATGAAAATCCTACTTGTTTTTATACATGGAAGACGGGAACAGGTCATACAGATTAAGGATTAGTTTTAGTTCTGAGCTTATTTAGGAACGAATTGCTCCACCTGTCAAATTTAAATTGTGGAATTACACGAAAGGTGTGCGTGTGCTTGTCAAATGCAACTACAACGCAAGATAGCTTTCCTCACCTTGATATAATTTTACTCGTCAATTGCTACGAGATGAAATATCTGCGAATGGAATTCCAGGGTTTTAAGTGTTGACTTTCGTCACTTTTTGGCATTAAGTAAAATCGGCTTTATTAACTTCGCCAAGAATATTTTAATGTCATCTACAGCATTTAAAAATACCTTATTTGCTAAATTCCTACTGGTTGTAGAATCTCTGAAGAACCAAAGATGTCTTTATTTCCTCTTCCCGTCCGAAACATTTATGAATAGTGCGAAGTTTTTTATTGCAGAAAATAGAATCTTAAATATCACGCTTTCTTGAGTGATGATGAATAAATCAATTTATTCTTTAAGCAAGTACACTTTGATGTATTTTTGAATAAATTTGCTATGAAAACCTAAAATTACATTAATATCAATGATTGGAATGTTAGTACCGCTCAGCTTATATACAGTTGTGTAAAAAATCGATTATAATGTAAAAAAAAATCACTTGTTCTTGTTTTTATGTATTTTAACCGAAATCCACACACACATTTTTCCACTATTTAAAGAATGTTTTGGAAATAAAGAATTTTTATTGATTTGAGCTCAATTTTCGACCCATTTTTTAAAAATTATTCGTCCATGTTAATGCCTGTTGTTTAGCTTGCTGATATCTAAAGTACACCTTTCCTTTAAACAAAAAATCTTTATAAATTTATATTGAGCTGTACGCATAATTTTTCACCTTATTTTATTTTCAAAAATGCCTTTTACAAAGGATTTCACACAAAGTACATTTATATCCCAAATCCACACAAATGTTTAATCGTTCTTATGGAATGTATATACAGATATAACCTATACACATCACAACACAACACTTACGGTAGCCCAATAAAGTCTACATACAGTACGCAAAATTAAGGTTTCTCTTTTTAAAAACTTTATTTATCTAATATAATAATTTTTTGACTTAAGGTAAAGTTATTAGCAAAAACTATCCTTTAATCGCATAGAAAACGCAAAATGTCCACATAAAACACCACTGAAGGAGTCAAAAAAGAAAATCTTTATTTAACAGTATTTGGTTTATGTACTTGTATTCGTACATTTGAATAATAATTCACCAATTAAAAGTAATTTCTTTCTTTCTTTTCCTTAAAATGTCACAAAATATATAAAAACACAAATCAATTTCTCAAGAAGTTAGAAAATCGTACGAAGAAATTGCATAAACAACTGGAATTAGCCGTGCTGCTATTCAAGCTACTATAAAAAATTACAATAACACAAATACCGCAGAAAATAAGCAGCAATCACGTCAATCAAACAATCTTACCGAGCGTGAACATCGAAATATCAGAATTGTAACAAATGAAGCCAACACTAGTGCTGTTGATATTGTAAAAAACCTAAAAATATATAAGCCAGTTAGTATTCATTGCGAAACCATTCGAATGTTTTAATATTCAAAGATTCTCATAGCCGAATTCCAAGAAAAAACATTTACAAGTGAATTTAATATGATAAATTGCTCCGAGTTGAAAATCTCGACAAAATTGATGATATCAATTTTTGTAGAACCGTAATATTTAGCAATGATTCTAAATTTAATATGTTCGGATACGATGGTGAGCAGAGAGTAAAGAGGAAACCTAATACAAAGATGACAATACAAAATTCATTACCAACTGCAAAGCATAATGGGTTGTCTGTCATGGTTGGGGATGCATTGTTATGAATGGCTATGAAAATCTTCTAGATCTTAAAATTTTTCGGATTATATTATCTTATATTTTTGTAGGCCTTTTGGAATATCAACAGCACTAGTTTCGGGTTCAGTTGATACAATTGTGGTAATATTTCGACTTTCATGCTCTGTAATATTATTTGATTGATTTAATCAGCGCTTATTGGATGTGGCATTTGTGTTATTGTAATTTTTAGAAATAGTTTGAACGGTAGTACGGCTAATTCCAATTGTTTATGCTATATCTCCATACGAGTATTTCCCACCTTATAACCACATTTCTAACCTCTTGAGAAATTTTTTTGTATTTTTGTATGTTTTTTGACATTTTAACGAAAAAAAAAAAATAAAGAAACGCATTTTAATTGATATATTATTATTTAAATGTATCAGAACTAGTACAAAAACTAAGTACCTCTAGCGCTAATGCTACGTCCACATTTTTATGTTATTTTATGGGGTTGAACTATATATTTTATTTATAACTTTATCGTAAGTCAAAAAAAATCTTGAGTTGTAATTTAATATAAGTTTTTGTTTCTGAAGAAATATATTTTTGACTCTCCAGCCATAAATGCAGTTTTTAATAAGACAAACCTCAATTTTTCGTTGTGTATATAGACTTTATTGGGCTGCTGTATATATGAATACGAACTGAAATAGAAAAAGCAAATACTTGAATAAGGTGCTCGACACAATTATTACGTTATGCTTTTTGAGGCAATAGCTCGCTTGCGTTGTATGACTAGTGTTTGCTTGCATAAACGTTACTTATGATATGCAATATTAATAAAATGGAAAATCGTTTTGGAAGCAGACGACAACTTTATATATTCTTGGTAAGTTGACAATTAACAACATAATATTTACAATTAATTAGCAATTTTTAATACCATCGTATTTCAAGGCTTATGAGGAACCATTTGAACGACAAAAGAAGATAGCGAAAACTTGACTTTAGTGCTAAAGCGTGGGGCGTTATCTGCGTTCGAAATGAACTGTGGACTAAAAAGTAGATTACGGAAATAGAACGCAGCATCACTACAGGAACAATGATACTAAAAGTGCCTCTAAATGAGTGCTAGTTTGAAAAATTTTTATAAAATATAATAGCTATTATATTATAAACGATAAGTTTGTTTACATAAATAAATGATAAAAAAATTTTCATTCACAAAGAAAAACATAAGAGCAAAGTATTCATTTATAACGTAAAATGATAAATTTACCGTATGTTTTCGTGTGAGTTCGTATTTCGTCATTCTCGTTTTTTTCCCTCTAGATATTTTTTCCACTACATCAACAAACTTCAACATTACTTACAAAAATTTGTCAGCTTCGGCATTTCTCCTGAAAGAGCTAGGTCTCCTTTCAGCTAACTGCGCTATTTCCCGCCCACTCGTCAGCACAAGGTGCTGAACTTTCAACCAATTCGAGCATCTATTCAATGTCCACATTTACTTCAATCCTATCAATCCTTTTGTTTCAATTCTATAAACAAATTTGTTTATATTTGTAACGCTCATTCGTATTTACTGATTTGACGCTGTGAAACTAAAACTGCAGAGCGTTGTAGAATTTTCATGTAGCATCATTGGCAGAATAAGCACTGCCTGAAAATGCCTTCTGTTGCAATCCATGGTAAAGTAGTCTGTCAGTGACTTCGACCACCCTTTGATCATTTCAAGTAAAGATTATAGAAGTTGAATTCAACTATCGGTACATTTTTTGTATCATGATTATTGGACATGCTCACTTGCTAAGATATAGCGTTCCATTCTTTTCTTCTTCCAATTCACTTGATAATCTAAAAAGCGTTTGTCGCGTACTGTTTGTTTTTTGAATACTTCATTGATCTCTACTTTAATTATTTTTTTGCAAACCTTACAAATGTGTAGCAGCGTTTAGGTTATTTCAATTTAATTTTTAATTAATTTTATTTCAATTAGTTTAGCTTATTCCCACCGATTTTGTTACCACGTTTTAAAGTTTAAAATATTAACGATATGATTTTGTTTTGTTTTCATAAATATCGTAAAAATATCGTAAAAATCGTTGTTTTGCCGAAGAAAAACAATGCACGCAAAAATTTTAAAAATTTGCCATAAATATTTGGTCACGCACAAGACAACGCAAGCTATTAAATACACACAAGTAATATTATTTTGACAGTTCGTAAGCCACGCATAACGCAAGCATTGTGTTTTCACTTATTACAAACACATGCGTGGTTTCGCGGACTACGACGGAAAGACAGTTTCAGCCAGTGCTTACTCTTCTAATAGCACTAAATAGAAATTCTACAGCGCAATGCAGTTCTTAAGTGATTTTATTGCGTCGAATCAGTAAGTGTCACATGTATATGAGCAGTATACGTGTGAGTGCGTTGTGTTTTATAGAACTGAAACAAGCTTGGACATTGAATACATTACTGTTTTAGTTTTCCGTATAAATGAAAATTTATTTATTTTTTTTATATATTTATTTAACTAAGCTTGTCATATATATTATAATTGTTGTAACTGTTTGTAATAATTTTTCAAAACGGTTGAATGCACTTTTGTTAACATTGGTTTACCGATGACCTCCCACTTTTCCGTAACGCTGCCGTCCTCTTTTCCATAAGCAACTTTTTAACTCCCCATTTTTTTGAAACCATCTTTTCTATCTGAAGTCGCAGTGATAACTTTACCATATCATTTCCATAGTCAAGATAGAAAAATTGAGTTCTCGCTCCTCATCCTCTCGTTTGCTCAAAGGTCTTCGCTTTCCCAAATCTAAAAACATAATGATAGTTAAGATTGCTACATTACATCATTAGCTATTATGTGAATTTAACAGGAAAAATTAAAACTTTTCAAAAATTCACTTTTTTTCCCTTCCCTTGGACTTTTGCTTTAGAAAATCACTTTTAAAGAAATGTTTCGCTTTACTAATTTTAAATTTCATTAATGTTTATGGAAACAAAGTCTAATCATACGGTGAGTTTTTCAAACCAGAGAATACGGAATACATACATAGATATTCCAAAATGTTGTTCAAAATTGAGCTCAGGAGATAGCTGAGAATTTCCTGTGTATCCGTTATCAATAACGGTGGTAACGCTGTTAATTAGGAGTCATTTGTATGCTTGCTCTTTTATTTCCATTAATTGTATGGACAAGGATTCTTCATTGCTTTCTTAATGTGATGTCACATTCTCTCAAACGTTTAACGTGTTTTTCAGTGGATATGGGTGATAATATGCATACAAGTGAATGTGTACGAAAACATAAGAAATAGGAGGTATATGTGCAGAAAATATAATTTGTATTCTTTTAATCGGTTATTTTGAATAATTGAAGAATTCTAGCATCAATGTCCGCCAAATGCTTTGACAATAAGAGTTAATGTAAAGTCCAGTAAGTAGTGTTTATGTTCGCCGCAGTCATCGTCCGTTGTAAACCAATCGTCCGTTTTCTCCATAATTTTACCAAAATTTGGTATCCTAATATCTAAAATTTATGTGTAGTTCCATATGTGTGTTGTGTTTATGTGTGTTGCATATACTTCATATTTTAAAAGTGTTGTCAAAAAAATGTGAGAAATGATGAATAACATATTTGATGAATTAGATGCTTTAAAATTAAGCAACAAAATTGGTAGGGAGTTTTTTTGTCAATAGCTGAAATGAAGTCAAAATTACTGCAAGCATAAGAGTCTTTGAAAGGCTTAAAAATTAAAGATAAAAGCATAGTGAAAATATTTGACGGTTTTGTAAAGGCAAAAGCATGCATGGTACATCTTGTGAAGGTTTTTTTAGTGCACATAGCGAGATTGTTTTGATTTTGCTTGAAAAATTAAATCAGGACAGCTTGGAAAATTTTTTCGGAAAATTGCTATCTTCCTTAGGAAATAATGTATATTCGTCAGTGCATGAAATAAGGCACCTCATGCCAAGATTATTGTCCATGAAGATTCTTCGTTCATAAATCGACAGCGCAAGTTTGAACTATAAAAGGGACGATGATATGTTTTTAGATTGGGTGTGGATTGGCGGGAAGAAATAAAGGAGAATTTGCAAATGACGAGTAAAGAATGGTTTGTGCAGGCATACCCATGGGAAACAGGTTACAAATTAAGTGGTTAGGACGTCACTGACGATTCTTGTATAGAAGAAAAAGACTTTGATATCGATTATGACGATGAAGCAGGTACATCGGATATGTCTATAACAAACGAAGCGGAAGAATAAACATAGAAACACTTTTCAGAATATACCACACATGCAGATATCTTCAAAACTGTAGGTGTTTGAAAAATGTTTGTTCTTATATAGGGCGCCCCAAAATTTACGCAGGATTTGAATTTGCCACCATTTGTGCGAGAAAGAGAGAGAGAGAGCTATGCTTTCCATTGTTGAATATTTCAAAAATACTTTAAGTTTGACGGGCGCAAATCGCAAATTTCGTATAAAATATTGATATAACTCCGTCAACAGTGCAGAGCATAATTGAGTAATTGGATATCTTTTTATGCGCTTATTTGAAGTCAAAGGTCTACGCCAAGAAGCCAACCACGCCAAGAAGCCGTCTACGCCATCAACAACCACTCGAGCATTAAAGGAGAATATTCAACGTTGAGCCAACGAAATTCGGCCATATATGCTATTCCACTCATAACTTTATCCTGTGTTCATTATGATGTAATGAAAAATTACAATTAAAAAAATAACTCTGTCTTCGATTTAATTCAAATCTTGCGTAAATTTTGGGACACGCTTTATGGTTTTAAAAGCGGACAGCCACCTGCTTAGATGTCTTACTTAAAAAACTTTAAGTATTTTCTTATTATTATTATTATTATTATTATTAAAATTTTAGACTAATGAAATAAATTCTTAGACTAAAAAAAAGACATTGAGCACTAGCAACACAGGCTATCGGCTCTAAGTTACAAAAATGTACATTGGATATTGAGCCTAGTAGTTTTAATAAAGTAATATATTGAATTGATATGAATTGATAATTGATGCTGAAGCTGATTTTAGAATGTCCAAAGGGTTAATCGTTCCAAATGTAATACTTCTAGCCAAGGAAAAGATAAGGCAGTCACAGAGAATGCGCATTATAGTAAGAATTTGTCCACAAGTACAGATTGGGGAGGAAGACTTCTTTAAGATCCATTGGTGAGTTGCCATTGCATGACCAAGGTCAATTCTCGAAATTTTTGGAACATTTGTTAGATATAAAGGTGGAATTAATTGAGGATTAATAGAAGAGTAGTGTTGATGATGGTATCGTAGATTTCCTTCTGTAATGTTCTCCTTAACTTTTCTTTCAATGTATCTTTGAAGATCCAAATTTTCCATGACATCATCCATAATTAGAGATGCAGAAGCAGCATACTTCGCTGCTCGATCAGCCTGCTCATTTCCTGGTAAACCAATATGACTAGTAACCCATAACATTTTAATTTTTCCGCCGGGTGATGTAATTATATTCCTTAATTTGTTGATGGTGCTCCATCTCGAAGTCGAAGGATTCCGAATAGCTTGACAAACTGTCAGTAACAATGCCGGTATTGAGTTTGTTTTTATGGGCAAGGTTCGCCGCGTGAAGGATAGCTCTGGCTTCGGCTGTGCAAGTTGAAGTACTTTCGTGAAATATGTGATTGAGAAGAACCTGTTCTGAAGCATCTACCACGGCACAAGCAGGAGGCAGACCAGATGATTTTGAGCTGTTTGTGTATAAAAGATTCCAACCGGTACTCTCTAGTACTTGGGTTTTTTCAGCTATTAGATTCCTGAAGACATAATTTGGAGTATCTTCTTTCTTGTGCATAGACAGCGAGATGTTAAAAGAGCAGCCTTTCAAAATCCATGGAGGTTTAACGCCAAAATAGCGGAAAATTTTTAAGAGAATGTCCAATTAATTTGCGACATACGAACAATAGTCAATTGCAGACGGTGATTTTGTAATTTTCTTCGCAGTAAAAATCTTTCTCACGTCATCACCGAGAATAGATTTGTTTGAATTAAGAAGCTTGGGGACTATTTTAGCTTTTAATTCATAAAGTCTATTTCCTCAAGTTGGGAGACCAGTTTCAATTATAAAATTATTTAAGGGCGTCGTCCGAAAAGCATAACAACTTGCTCTGAGGGCTTGGTGATAAACCGGTTTAAGAATATTGATATTAGATTTGCAGATATTGCCATAAATTATCAAAGCGTAGTCAATCTTGCTTAAAACCAGCATTTTGGTAAGATAGGCAATAGTGATAATGTGCGCGTGGCTTTTCCAAGCAACGTACCTTTGTTAAAATAGAATTTTTTAACCGAAGACAGTGTGTTTTCCAACGATAATTGTTGGAAAACGTGAGCCCGAGAATATGGAGCGTCTGCACCTTTAGTACTGATAAGTCGATAATATGCATCAGTAGGTTTCCTGCATCGCACATCTGCCTTCGACAAATGTGGGTTTTTTTTGATTTTTTTATATCTCGTCCAATAGACTCGAGGATGTTGATTGCTTTCGTACTATCTTTTTCTTTTGTTAAAATGTACATATCGTCCGTTCGATTCTCGGTACACGGCAAAGCATTTTACTAATATCGTTGAAAGCGATCTGGAACAGCGTGACAAAAAGAGGAGATCCTTGCGGAATGCCATTCATTAGCGGAAAGGAATCAGAGAGATGATTATTAATTCTAACTTTAAACCGCCGATGCGACATGAATGATTTGATGTAGTTCAAGAATTTTGGTCCAACATTTCATGATTTCAAGAGTCTTAAAATAACATGAAGACCAACTCTGTTAAATACTTTTTCGAAATCAATTGATAGAATTTTTACATGATTCTGTTCGGAAATTGCTTTGCTCGTAAAATAAGCAATCAAAAGAGCGTCAATGCACCCTCTACCCCGCTTGAAACCAACTTGTTGCTTTGTAATCAGGTTCTTGGACTCAAGAAACCAAGATAATCTAGATGTCATAATCTTCTCTAACAGTTTTGAGAAACAAGATAAAAGAGAGATTGGACGGTAATCCGATGCGGTAGAGACATTTTTTGACTTTGGAATTGGAACAACTGCTGCCAGTTTTCACGTGAAGGGTATATGGCCAGCCAAAAATACCGTACTATATAGATCAAGTAGTTTCTTTTCACTTGAATTACACATAGCATTGATATGAGATGTGATCTAGTCCAAGTGTCCTCCCCTTCAAATTGGGGAGACAACTTTCAGGTTCTAACGTAGACATACAATTATTCAGAAACATGGCACATCTATTAATAGCATTTAAAAGAGAAATTGGAGTCCTTTTATTTTCGATGAAAGCACTGGAAAAGTTGCTGTCAGAGGAGTATTCGCACCACACTTTTCCAAAATAATTAGAAATCTTAACTGCGTCAATTAAAATTCTATTGGGAGTGCAGATGGCAGATATTTCGTTCAAATTTGAAGTCCCATTGAGTCTATCGATTTTGTCCTAGACAATTTTCATTGACGTATTTCTGTGAAATTTTTTCGAAAAAAGTTCGAAACTAATTTTCGTAATTCCTTCCTGAATACAGCATTGGCCTTTTTGTATAACAACAAATGATCATGATCAGGACATCTCTTAAAGCGGTGCCATCGATCCATTTTGTTTTTTCTCAATAATGAAAGCGTGTTATTCCACCAAGGAAGCCTAGCTCGTTTAAAAAAGCTGTTGGATTGGGGAATAGACAAATTAGCACCGTGCGAATCACTTTAGATATAATAGCAGCATTACGGTTCCAGTTCTCGTTAATTGGCTTTGAATTCAGAAATGACTCGGCCTGTTTGGAGTAATTAATCCAATCCGCTTTATCTAGGAGGAATTTAGCCTGTTTTGCTGGAGTAACGCAAGACTTTGAAAGGTTAAGATCGATTATGATTGGAAATTGATCACTATTATGTAGATCATCAGAAATAGACCAGGAAACCAAAGGAATAAGTGAGGGAGAGCAACATGTTAAATCAATGTGTGAAAAGGTGTGATGAGTTGAAAAGTGCGTTGGTTTTAGTCATTTAAAATGCAGAGGTTGCTTTGAAGGAAGGCCTTTTCTAAAACAGTGCCACGAGTGTTGTTCACTGTTGAGCTTCAGATGGTATTCCAGCTATTAAAGTCGCCGCATATAATTAATGGGGGGAAAGTACGGAAAATAAATTGTAGAGATCTTGCTGAGAAAACGATTGCAAAGGTGGGATATAGAGCGAAAGCACTGTAAATTTTATGTTTAAGATTATTTGTATGGCTGCGGCTTGTATGTTGGAGCTAAAATTTATGCGTTTCTGAGGTATACTTGATTTTATAAAAACACCAACTCCTTGTTTGGAATATGAATTTTGATCAGCATTCGTGAAGTATCCAGTATATAATTTGGGTGGAATAGGACTAAAAGATTTTCTACAATTATTAATAAGTCCTCTAATGTTCCATTATAGAATTTTAAAAACTTTATTTAATTGTAGTGACACGAAAACGAAGTGGTAGGAGGGTTAAGTTTCCATGTTTTCGTCTTCGTCGGGAAGGTCGCTATAGGAATTTTGCGTGAATACTTTGTTCTTACCAGCAAAATAATCTGTACTTAGGTGGGTGCATACAAAGAAGAAGAACAAAGGGCGCACGTGAGTAATTTGAGTATGACGGTTGATTAAGGGATGGACTATTGGATTCATTACAACTTGTGATTTGTTGACTAGAGTTGAGAGGTGGTGATTCTGGTGAATTTAGTTTATTAGATTTTAGGACACGCGTTGTTATTTTAGTTTTTTCGATGTTTGCTGCTGCTTTGATTTTTTCAATATTATCTTTGGCTGGTGACTGGTTTCGCAAGATGATTTTTGATTGATGGTAGAACAGGTTTTTCATAGGAAGGAGTTGGAGTTAAAGGCTTATTAGGCACGATTTGCAAGGCAACAGCAGCGAAGGTATTACTTTTGCTAATTCTTTGGGCTCCAGATGGATTTATTTCCCGGTATTTGCGTCGCGCTTCGCCCATGCTACAGAAATTTTCTGTCTTGATTTTTAGTATCTCACGCATTTGTATAAAACGTGGGCATTGTTTGTCTAACGCCGAGTGTTGATCATTGCAATTTATGCAGAAACTACGTGTACAGCTTCCAGCATGTGGAGGAAGACCACAGTTAGCACATGATGAAGCACTGGTGCATCTTTTTGCCGTATGACTCAGGCGTTGGCAGTTTTTGCCTAATGGGATTTGGAATGGAGAGTTCCATTTTACATATATACCACACCACTTCAACTATTTGCGGTTACCAGTACCGGTCAAAAGTCAAAATAACTTCTCCTGTAGTAGAGCGAATTTTTCCGTAGTCATTTAGTTTGGTGAATTTATAGATGTCAGTCACCCCTTGATTGCCCATTTCGCGAACTATTTCATCTTCCGGCACATGCTTTAAGCACGGGGCATAAATTACCCTCTAACTGTGTTAAGTTTGTCATGCAGTTTAGCGGAAATAGTACAAAAATTAGCTAATGATTTCGTTTTTATGAGTTTTTCGGTTGCGCGTAGGTTCCCAGCGAGGACAAGTAAATGCCCATCGTCTAGAATGGAGATAGAGTCTATGGATGTTGTAATGCAATCTAGGGCTTTTTTTATAGCAAAAGGCCTGATTTGAGAAATTGTTACGCTAGCATCAGTTAAAGAAATATCGATATACTTTTTGTCAATAGGTGTGACGTCACTGATTGGCAACACTGGAAATTCAGAATTTTTAATTTTTTTCCTTTGGGGGGACGTGTCAGCTAATAGATGGAATCTATTCGTGTTTTTACCTGGCGGCCCCGGGGCCATTATGCCTTGTGGTTGTCTACTATTTACTTATTTGCGAAATGGCCACTCACTTGAAAAGGTTTGGGAACTACTGAGGATAATGTCAAATGTTTTCAATATATAATTTTTATTTTTTTTGATTTTTTTTTTATTATTATATTTAGAGGAAACACAACACAAATGCACAACACAAAAACAACATAACAATTAAAAAATTGCAGACGTAAAGAAAACACGCACTATTTAGAACACAACTCGATGTCGACTTTGAAAAATATGTTAATGTTATGTTAGGTATTTTAATTAATATATTTTGTTAGATATATTAATTTGATAATTCTAATTTGGTAGAATATTTTATGTTTTTTTGAAAAAATTCAATTATCCTTGCCTTGATCCCATTGGCCGAAGGCATAACATCTTTTATTAATTTTGCATTTTTTGTTTTATTTTATATCTTTTGTTGTGTCATTTATTCCAAATAGCTTATGGTATAATAAACTTTCAGAAAATCATAAGACTTTTTTGTGAGATATTGTCACAATCAAGCAGGTACAATATTTGAAAATGATTTGATCGAATTTTTTTGATTCGACTGAAAAAAATTCGTTCTACTTTGCTTAATTCAATGCGCACGGAGTTTTCTTCTTTTTGAAACTTGTTTAAAACCTGATGTACATTCGTCGGAATTATTCCATAATTCGTTTTAGACTGTCAGAAATGATCGACTGTATCGCAATGGTGGTAGTATTTTAATTGCCACATCTGCAGGAGTCCCGTCCTATTCAATTGAATTTCCTACTACTCCCGAAGAAAATTCCTAATAAACAGCTATATGTAAACTACTCCTATATTCCCCCAACTTCAGATATCTCCATATATAAGAAGCAGGCCGCCCTCATTTGTGAAGTGGCCAAGCAGTCCAAATTTGCCCTAAATCACTTGGTGTTACAGTGATAATTCTGGCTGTTTGATTCCTACTTCAACATCTGATAGAGCTGTTGTGTTCTTTAACGAATTATTTGATCATAATGTAGTTTAATACAACCGTATCTCTAATTGAAATGGTAGACTGCTTGATCTTTGCTTTGCTAATTTCCTCGAGATTAGTGTGAATCGTTGTCCACCTTTTAGTTTACCGGAGCAATCCAGCAATGTGTATTTCTTTTCATTAAAAGCATGATGGTTCGTTGAATTGCTCTAACGTTCCAAATCCACCTTTTCCAAATAAATATTATGATTTCCATAAGATCAATATTTTACTGCTAAAATCTCATCTGTCACCGATTATTCTTGATTTCTCAGCTGAAAGTATTGAAAGCTTACTGTCATTGTTCTACAATATATTAAATCTAGCTATTTCTCCATCCGTTCCGATCAAGCAGTCCCGTCCTCGAAGCAGATTTCCTTCGTGATTTAATAAGACAATTAGATATTACAAGAATTGGAAAAACAAACTTTTCAAGAAATTTTTGAAAAGTGGCTCTTCTTTCGACTATTTCGCTTACTCAGCCGCATGGCATAGATTTAATTCCCTCAACCACCAATATTATTGCAGATACTTTCAGTTCATTAAATCCTCTCTGTTTGCTGATCCTAAATACTTTTTTAAGTTTGTTAACTCCAAGAAAAAAATTTCCATAAATTCCTCGCATGTTTCTTTTAATGGCTCTGAGTCCTCGGATGATATTGAAACGTCAAATCTTTTGCTGAATACTTTTGACGAAACTTTTCGACTGCTAATTCGGATTTGTTAGCAAAGTAACCATATCCGATAACTAATTTGGTTTTAATTCCTAATTTGGTTATTTCTAAGAACGACGTTTTTGAAGGGTTGAGCTCGCTAAAATATAGTTGTGCGCCTGGACCTGACGGAGTTCCATCATGTGTGCTTAAATCTTGCGCTGTCGAGCTATCTCAAAGATTTTTAACCACTCGCTTAGGTGTTTTCTCTTTGAAGAGTAGTTTCGTTATTCCTACTCACCAAAGTGGAAGTAGACAACTTGTTGAAAACTACGGAAGCATTGCCAAATTGAGTGTCTTGCCTAAACTATTCGAGCCAATTGTGACTCAGCATTTGGCCTTTGCCATCAAATCGTATGTTTCTCCACTCCAACATGGCTTTCGAACGGAAGATCTACGGTCACCAATTTGTTACAGTTGACTTGTTATGTTTTCAAGGCTTTTTCTAGTGGCTCTTGCACTGATGTCGTATACACTGATTTTAGCAAAGCGTTTGATTTAGGTAACCATACATTACTGATCTCCAAACTCCAAGCCTCTGGCTTCCATTCCTATTTAGTGAAATGGATAAGCTCTTATCTGTATAATAGGTCATTCAGGGTTTTGTTTAGCTTCATCACCTCATATGAATTCCTCGTGACGTCTGGTGCACTTCAAGGCAGCCACTTAGGATCCATTTTATTTAATCTGTACATTAATAATTTGCTAACGGTGATTAAATCCAGTCAGATCTTAATGTATGCTGATAATGTGGAACTGTTTTCTTTCTTTTCCGTAGAATCGCAATCACATCAGCTTCAAATTGACTTGAATAATTTGGTTGCATGGTACCCGTTGAATCTTCTAAATCTAAATAAATGCAAGAAGTTTTCTTTGTCAAGAAGGAAGTCATTCATTACTCAGCGCTTCATACATTCAGACAAGTTGGAGGACGTCGATTCGTTCACAGATTTAGGTTTTCTCTTTGACCATAGGTTACGTTTTAACTTGCATATTGAACTTTTGTTAAGCAAAGCTTGGTCCACGCTTGGTTTTATAAAGAGGTGGCCCAAAGAGCTTGATGATCCTTACATTACGAAAAGGTTGGACATGTGTTAGACCTATACTCGAGCATGCCTCTGTTGTGTGGAGTCCTTCCTATAGGTGCTATTTAGATTCAATTGAATGCGTTTAAAAGCAATTTTGCTGATTGCTCTGAGGAATTAGGGTTAGGACCCGTTTGCCTCTCTTCCCCCCTATGAAAATAGGTTGCTTCTGTTATCCTTACCGTCTCTTGAGCAACGTAGATTTATTCTTGGCGTTTTCTTCTTAATCTTGGATCTGTTCTTGTTGCGGGTGTGCTTCTATGTTAGCTGTGCACATGCTTTTTTTTTCTTTTTTTTCCCTTTATTTGTTGATACATGAATTATTTATTTTAAGTTACTTTCTTTTTGTTTTTATTGCTCTTCTTTTTTCATATCTTTCTTTATATGGTTTACTATTTTTTAAAACAATTAGTATAAGATTTACTCTTAAGTTGTATTTGAATTCGACTGCTAATTTTGTTTAGTTGAATTTCACGCATAAGTAAGTAAAATAAAATAAAATAAAAAATATCCTATTTACCTGTCCAAATGTTACCACTTCTATTGGCCATTCCACACTTCGCAAATTAAGTATAGGTGACCTTCGTGACCCCAGCATTCTTGATATTTTGCGTTTTCGCAATTTAATAGCTTACTTCGCAATCTTTTCTTTTTTTAAATCATGTCTTCAAGATATACAAGCGTTTACAGTGAAATTATGAATCTATTTTTATTTATACTTTTTTACTGTCACACTCATCAATTCCTTCATATGACGTTACTTCTTACATAACGAAATTTCGTGTGGGCTGGGTCCGATCACCCCTAGATTCTACTTGCCTCTTCTAATTTATTCTTAGTTTACATTTCAAAATATAATTTCGAACGTCCTTGCGATTTAAATTTAGCTTCTATTCATATTTATATATAACGTAGATATGTTTATATTTGTGTGCTTATATTTATGTGTATATATATGGGTAAATATATTATTGTTCACGTGAAACAAAGAGGAGATAACTTGATATAACGGGAGGTAGTGGGCAAAAGAGAGATAGAGAAAAAGTTGTAGAAGGACTGGGTATCATTTACAAGCAATTATTAGGAAATTCCAATTTGGCTAGGTACATTTCCTTAGTATTTACATATTTGTCTTTTACTTATCTGATTGAGATGATAATTTAAAATATTATACTTTAGATTGGACTTGAGTTTATTCGATTTAGCTCACTCAAGACCGTAAAGAATCCAGGGACCATCTGGAGCGAATATGCCACCGTAATGTTGTCTATATGCTGTTGCCGGAAAATTTTCTGTCGATGATGAAGACGGGAATAATGATGATGGTGTTACGACAGTTGTTGTTGATAATGGTGTTGCTGTTATAGTTGTTACTAATTTTTCTATTCTCTTGGGTGCTGCTGTCAGTGTTTTTGTTGTCCTTGTTGCAGTTGTGGTTGTAGCCGTTCACGGGATTTTAGTGGAAGTTTTTCTCTATTTTCCCATAGTTTTGATTGCCTTTCCTTTCTTTTTTCTTTTTTTTTTGTTCCTTGTGGTGTATTCTTTGATGGATTTCAAATTCCAATTAGCATGCAAACGCTCTTTCCACTTTGCCACTTATCACTGATTTCATTATGCTTATAGGTTCGCATTATAGAAATTTATTCTTTTATTATCTTCTCATCTTTTCCTACCGATTTACACATCAATTCACACACTTCCGACAAACATATAATAGTTTTTCGATGGAAAGATATATGAACTACCTGATGGTTGCGTAAATTGAAGCCCGAATTTTGCTTGTAATGGATTTTGTTATTATGTGATCATTTTAACTAAGAGAGATTATTAATTTACATTAGCTTTTATTGTGTTTTATTTATTTTGTTTTACGAAAGAACAAACGCACAACACAATGGAACTATGATACTAATAAAAATTCGATATGTATAGAATCTTGTTCGCATCTTTGGCTTTGTACATTATCCATATAAAATTCAATTTGTGACGATTTGTCTTT